>CM038680.1:298202534-298368454 GCA_021605205.1 Aegilops longissima
AGACGGAGATGGAGACGGAGTGGTGCTAGGGGAGAGGGAGACGAGGTGAGGCATGCTATACAGCGGCGGTGACAATGACTGCACAGTGCACAAGGTGAGGCTGACTTTGGTAACTCGAACACGCCGCCTGGACTAGTGTCACCTCGGGCGCAGGGTCTTGTCACTTCACTATGAGGATCAGACGAATAATATTGAAGGAAATATGCCCTAGAGGCAATAATAAAGTTGTTATTTTTATTTCCTTATATCATGGTAAATGTTTATTATTCATGCTAGAATTGTATTAGCCGGAAACTTGATACATGTGTGGATACATAGACAAAACACAGTGTCCCTAGTAAGCCTCTACTAGACTAGCTCGTTAATCAAAGATGGTTAAGTTTCCTAACCATAGACATGTGTTGTCATTTGATGAACGGGATCACATCATTAGGAGAATAATGTGATGGACATGACCCATCCGTTAGCTTAGCATATTGATCGTTCAGTTTTATTGCTATTGCTTTCTTCATGTCATATACATATTCCTTTGACTATGAAATTATGCAACTCCCAGATACCGGAAAGTACCTTGTGTGCTATCAAATGTCACAATGTAACTGGGTGATTATAAACATGCTCTACAGGTATCTCCGAAGGTATTTGTTGGGTTGTCATAGATCGAGATTAGGATTTGTCACTCCCAGTATCAGAGAGGTATCTCTGGGTCCTCTCGGTAACGCACATCATAAGAATCCTTGCAAGCAATGTAACTAATGAGTTAGTTGCGGGATGATGTATTACAGAACGAGTAAAGAGACTTGCCGGTAATGATATTGATCTAGGTATGATGATACCGACGATCGAATCTCGGGCAAGTAACATACCGATGACAAAGGGAATAATGTATGTTGTCATTACGGTTCAACCGATAAAGATCTTTGTCGGTGTCAAAACCGGCGGATCTCGGGTAGGGGGTCCCGAACTGTGCGTCTAGGTGGATGGTAAAAGGAGACAAGGGGCACGATGTTTTTACCCAGGTTCGGGCCCTCTCGATGGAGGTAATACCCTACTCCTGCTTGATTAATATTGATGATATGGGTAGTACAAGAGTAGATCTACCACGAGATCGAGAGGCTAAACCTAGAAGCTAGCCTATGGTATGATTGTTGTTAGATCCCCACGGACTAAAACCCTTCGGTTTATATAGACACGAATAGGGTTAGGGTTACCGAGTCGGTTACAATGGTAGGAGATCTACATATCCGTATCGCCAAGCTTGCCTTCCACGCCAAGGAAAGTCCTATCCGGACACGGGGCGGAGTCTTCAATCTTGTATCTTCATAGTCCAGAGTCCGGCCGAAGATGATAGTTCGTTATCCGGACACCCCTAGTCGAGGACTCCTCGGTAGCCTGAACCAGGCTTCAATGGCGATGAGTCTGGCGCATATTGTCTTGGCATTGCAAGGCGGGTTCCTCCTCGAATACTTTATAGAAGGTTTTGAACACAAGGATAGTGTCGGCTCGCAAAACAAGTTCCACATACCACCGTAGAGAGAATAATTTTTGCAGATCTGCCGGCGTATTCCGTGGGGTGACATCACACCATGGCGGGCCTTTATTCAAACGTTTTTCTTTGTCCCACCTTAGCGCGTTTAGCGGCGGTTTCCTTGGCACATCTTATCAAAGCGTGGATCGTGCCCCTTATTCGGGATTCTCATCAATACGGACGTGGGTAACCCAACCGTGCCATTGATTGCGGTGCTTGGGAGATAAGCGAGTTTTACCAGGCTGGTGGGGGACGCGTAGCCGTCCGTCCATATAAGGGATAAGGATCCACCTTTTTCACCTCGCCTTCTTCCTCCTTGCTTATCCATTTCGCGCGCCGAGCTCCGGCGCCCAAGTCATAAATCCTTCCTCAACCATCTCCAGCCATGTCCGGAGCGGGAGGCAGGTGGATGGTCTCCTCCGTCACGGAGGGCCAAGTAAAAAGATTGCGGAAGGCCGGATACTTGTCCAGCGACATCGCACATCGGCTGCCCGATGAAGGGCAGCTCATGCCCACCCCCAGGCCCCATGAGAGGGTCGTATTCCTTGCCCACTTCCTCCGCGGACTGGGTTTTCCACTTCACCCCTTCGTCCGGGGGCTCATGTTCTACTAAGGCCTAGATTTCCATGATCTGGCCCCGAATTTCATCCTCAACATCTCGGCGTTCATCGTCCTGTGCGAGGCCTTCCTCGCATCCAGCCCCACTTCGCTTATGGTGAAGACCTTCAATGTCAAGCGAAGGTAGTGGGCGGCCATGAGCGAGTCTTGAGGCGCCATGGTCGGCAAGATCGCCAACGTCTTTGGCTCGATGGCTCCTTTGTGGAGACTGTGAAGGGGTGGCAGTCGGGGTGGTTCTACATCACCGAGCCACGCGACTCTAAGTGGGCGGCGGCCCCCGAATTTCGATCTGGCATTCCCACGCGGCTCACCTCTTGGAAGGAGACCGGCCTGGCGTGGGGCGATTCAGAGGAGCTGACCGGACTCCAAACCTGCATGCGAACCTTGGTGAACAAAAATCTCAGGCTCGTCAATGTAGTCCAGGTTATGCTCATCCGCCGGATCCTCCCATGCCAAGAACGGGCCTTCAAATTGTGGGAGTTCGATCCGGCACAGCACCCAACCCTGAAGAGGCTCTTCAACACTACGTACGAAGATGCCTGGAAGGCGCTGTTCAAGGGCGCCGAGGCTCCCTCATCCGCTACAGAAGATCGCGGATTCAGCTCGCAGCATCAAGCTACCGAGGTAAGCTATTTTGCCCTTTACGGGAAGCTTGCTTTTCATAGTTTGACTCTATGCGGGATCTAAAACTCCCTTGCCTTTGACAGGACTGGAGGAGCACGTCCGGGCAGGTTAACTCTCGGCTCCTTTGCGGAAGACCAGTGAGCGCCCGCTTGGCGAAGCTGCTCGCTCCGGCGCCTCGTGGTGCGGAGAAGAAAACCAAGAAGAACGCCGCGGGGACCCGAAGGAGTGCCCGGCGCCAGGTGTTATCGGACTCATCGTCCGACGACTCGGAGGCGGGCTCCTCCCGTGAAAACGAGGAGGAGGAAAAAGAAGTCTCTCCCCCAGCGGGGGGAGAGAAGAAAAGAAAGGCCTCCCCAACTGGGGAGGCCGGAGGGTCCAAGAAGGGAAGAACCCTTCCTCCGGACGTCTCTACCAACGCCAACGACAGCGAGGAGGAGTGGCCCTCAAGGGCCAAGCCCCTGGCGAGATCGTAAGTGTCCGGATACCCATGCCTTTTTGTATTCATTGCATAGTGTTCTTTAATGCCGAACAATCATGCAGCCCGCCCAAGGACGAGCTTGCCGCTTCGTCGAGCGGGTCCCTGGATTCGTCGGAAGTGGAGAGCACTTCTCTTCCGGCCGCCTCCTCCCCTCGCGCCGCCGACGACGCCGAGGTGGGGCCCCAAGGGGGGCCTGGTCAGGAGGAGGTGGCGCAGGAGGCGCCATAAGGCAGCCTCCGGACTCCAGGCGCGAGGGGAGTGAGATCCCCAGGGGCGCTAAGCCCGGCCCTTGTCCGGACTCCATACCGGAACCTTCAGCGGTTCCGAAGTCCGGCAAGCGGCCCCTTCGTAAGAAGGGTAAGACGCCTGTGTCCTCCGTCCAATCGGAGACATCGGATAGCTTCTTGGGCGCTTAACAGCGCCTCTATCGAGGAGGAGCACCGCCTAGTGTTATGAGTGTGGTGATCCGAAAGTTCGATCTGCTAAGGCGGGCTGGTGAAGCCTACAACAGCCTTCTAACAGGCTTTGAGGTAAGTTTTTAATATATGTTAGAAGATTACCGCATAGGCGGTAGCCTGATGCTTAGTTGGTGTTGGAAAGAAAAGCGGGCGAGGATCGAAAAAGATATCTGTGAGAGTCTAACATAATTATGTCAATATGGGAATGCAGGCTGCCTGCTGACCTCTGCCCTTGGCTGCGGAGGTCAATGCATTGAAGGAGAGCCTCGGCGGTCGAGAAAGAGCTCGGCCAAGCCAAGAAGCAGCTCGAGGACAAGGAAGGTAAATAATACCTTATGGGATTATGCATATAAGAAATCGGTTGCCAAAATAACAGGAATAACGTGGGTATCGCGGGGCCACAGCGAGTAGCGACCACGAAGGAAGCGGTGTCATGACCCGGCTCATGGCTGCGGAGGCAGCCAGCGAAAAGCAGGAGGCGCGGGTGGCGGAGGTCGGCAAGAGCTCAGGACTCGTGGAAAAACACGAGAGTTTGGAGCGTGACTCGAAGACTTGAGAGTCCGAGCTTGCCTCGGCTCTTGAGAGTGCCAAAGCCGCTAAGTCCGAAACCCAAAAAGCCCTCCAGGAGATTGAGGCGATGAAGAAGATAGTGGCGGGTAAGGCATTCTTTATGCAAAGCAAGAATGTAAAAGTCAATTATCTGTTGCTTACCCGAATCCGGAGCTCTCCAGGAGCCTTCGCATACCTGCCCCGCAGTGTGTCCGATGCCGCCGCTTTCTACCGAGCGAAGAGGGAGCTCGGACGGAGAAGGTGTTTTGGTCTCGGTATCTTTGAGGCGAATACCAGTGCCCTTGGCGACCAAGCTGAAGCAATTGGTCGAACTCCACAGGGTCGCCGAACAGGCCATGAAGGGCCTTATAGCTCGGTTGTGGCCAAAGGAGGCCATGCCTGGGAGCTACTTTGGGCTAGTGTGGCGGCTGGTGGACGCCTGTCCACGGATCAAAGTCATCAAGCGCTCCGTCTGTATTGAAGGTGCCGTAGGGCTCTTGCCCGTGCCAAGGTGCCTTTGGGGCAAGCTGAATATTGAGAAGTGGTGACAGACGAGGCCACCGTCGGGCAAAGATCATCGCATAAGCCGAGAATTATTATGAGGGCATCTGAAGGGTGCCGCCTTATAAGCGGTGAATGCTCCAAAGATGTAATATTTGAGTAGACTCACATTTGTTATCTGTCGCTGAAAACTTGTTCATATCGCTAAGCAACGCTTTTGAATTTAAAATATTACCTTACGTGTGGTCGTTTATCAAATTTGAGAGATGGCGAGTCGTTGGCTTCAGCCCCCATGCCACAGTCTTTGGGGTGTTGGGATAAACTTGGCGCTCTTGTTCCCATTCTTGGGTCCTTGAGGAGGTGCTCAACACAACGAACAGGCAACCGGACTATAATGCTTGAACACTCTCCTTAGCCATAGAATTCTATAATTTTAAATTTGGTGAAGCCCCTAGTATTCGGAAGACCGAGTTGAGGCGCTATCACGCCTTGGCGGACAATGCGGTTCCTCGCTCTAAGCGGCATAAGTCTTTAGGGACTCGAAGAAACCTCTCGAACAGCGACCGGCTCTCGCCCTATCATGACGGTCAGTTTTAGCTTTCTCCACTGAGGTGCTCAACCCAGCTCAACGGGGCACAATCACGGTGGTTCTCCAGCGCTACCTTAGCCGATATAGCGGGCGTAAGGTACAAAAACATGGGGCAGGCAAACCCAACTATTGACCCAAGACATGATTCGGAGCCGATGCATATAATGCTATAAGTTCGGGGTGCCGCACTTGTGAAAGTGTTCAGACTTGTCACACCATGACTTGGGGTACATAAGCCCCTGGTGTGTCGGTCGTACCAAATTGTACGGTTGCTTAATGTCGTAAATGAACATATATAGTGGGAAAGAATGCAATAATAGACGAGAGCCATGCATTGTTTATTCAAAAGAAACTGCAAATGAAAGTAGAACGATACAAATGGTGCGATAAGCAAGGTGCGGGACTTTTGACATGTCCCCCTTCCAGGGGTAAGTTTGCGGTGTGGTATGTAAAATAGGTATATTGCTCGTAATAGAGGCCACCTGGACACTCGACGCAGTTTTCTGCTTCCCTGGCTGTTGCATCGTGAGTTCGGCGCGGGCGCCGGATAGGGCTTCTGGAGGACAGAGTCCTGAAAGTAAAAAAAGAAAAAAGAAAAATGAATGACACAAACGGGAGCCCCTAGTGCGGTCTAGCCGCATTCTAGGCATGTCGTGGTCGTGGCCCGTCCCCTATGCCCGTGGTATTTCCAGAGCGCAATTATGTACGCGTAGTACTGGCTTCGCGAGTTCACGAGGGCTGGGGTTGGGGCCGCATTACTACGCGTATTCGGAACGTGCCAGGCGATCTTGTTGTAGGTTACTCCGGGCGCGCTTGGCAGTGTCCGATTGCTTAGTGGCCGGACTGGAGAATTGCCTTGATAGGCTGCTCTGCGCTTCTGCCGCAAGGGCGGCCATATGCTCCTCCGTTCGGAGAGAGCGTTCAGTGTTTCCATTGACCGTGATTACTCCTGGAGGGCCTGGCATATTGAGCTTGAGATACGCGTAGTGCGGCACCGCATTGAACTTTGCGAATGCGGTTCGTCCGAGCAGTGCGTGATAGCCGCTGAGGAACAGGACTATGTCGAAGATTAACTCCTCGCCCGGAAGTTATCCGGGATCGAAGACCACTTCAAGTGTGGCGGAGCTGTCAGGTTGGCCTCTACACCTGGAATGACGCCTTTAAAGGGCGTCTTTGTGGGTTTGATCCTTGACGGTTCTATGCCCATTTCGCGCACTGTATCCTGATAGAGCAGGTTCAGGCTGCTGCCGTCGTTCATTAGGACTCTGGTGAGGTGAAATCCGTCGATAATTGGGTCGAGAACCAATGCGGCGAAACCGCCGTGACGGATGCTAGTGCGGTGGTCCCTTCGATCGAAAGTGATCGGGCAGGAAGACCATGGGTTGAACTTCGGGGCGACTGGCTCCATCGCGTATACGTCCCTTAGTGCACGCTTCCGCTCCCTTTTGGGTATGTGGGTTGCGTATATCATGTTCACCGTCCGCACTTGTGTGGGAAAACCCTTCTGTCCTCTATTGATCGGCGGCCGGGGCTCCTCCTCGTCATTGCTATGCAGCCCCTTGTCGTTGTTTTCGGCGTTTAGCTTGCCTGCTTGCTTGAACACCCAACAATCCATGTTGGTGTGGTTGGCTGGTTTTTCGGGGGTGCCATGTATTTGGCACAAGCGATCGAGTATTCGGTCCAAGTTGGGCCGGGCCTGGTATTTCTTTTGAATGGCTTCTTCCATTGACGGGTTTAGAGCCTCTGAATCCGGCATTTATTGTTGTATCTTCAGCATTATCACCGTTAACGCGGCATTTATGCTTGTTGCGCGCGACCTGCCATTCTGTCCTTGGTATCCGCACTACCGTGGTGTTTGGCCAAGTTGTTGCTTGAGCTAGCCACTGTCCTCTCCAGCAAAAGCGGGTCATGAGTGTGGTGAGGGCTGCCATCGATTTGGCTTTTCTGTCCTAGGTGCGGGCTAGCCACTCGTCGCGGATATTGTGTTTGAAGGCTGCTAGCGCCTCTGCATCCGGACAGTCGACGATTTGATTTTTCTTTGTGAGGAACCGTGTCCAGAATTGTCTGGCCGATTCTTCTGGCTGCTGAATTATATGGCTAAGGTCATCGGCATCTGGTGGTCGCACATATGTGCCCTGGAAGTTATCAAGGAATGCGGCTTTCAGGTCCTCCCAACAACCGACTGACTCTGCTGGCAAGCTGTTAAGCCAATGCCAAGCTGGTCCTTTAAGCTTGAGTGGGAGGTATTTGATGGCATGTAGATCATCACCGCGAGCCATGTGGATATGAAGGAGATAGTCCTCGATCCAGACCGCAGGATCTGTGGTGCCATCGTATGATTCGATGTTTACGGGTTTGAAGCCCTCAGGGATTTGATGATCCATTACTTCATCTGTGAAGCATAGTGGGTGTGCGGCGCCTCTGTATTGGGCTATATCGGCCCGGCCGGGGTTGCTGTATCCGGTGTGACGGTAATCATCCCGGGTCGTTGGGCGCCCACGTGATCTGTAGATCGATCTTGTTTGCCTTGCCTTATCCTCCAATATATCTCGCAAGTCTGGCGCGTTCTCCCGTGCCTTGGTACTTTTTGAGCGGTGTCGGGGCGTGGCTTGAGCGGAGGGCCGAAAGGCTTCTCTGTCGCGGCCGCGGGGTGGCCGATCTGCCATGTCGTGCGATGGTGATGTGGGTGCTTCCTCCTCTGATCGAGGCAGCGGCCTGCGTTTGGGGTAGCTTTTGGAGGGGCGTTCGAGTTCATACTCTTGGCTGCGAGGACTTGATCCATCATCGACTAGCAGGTCTTAGTCAGCTCTAAGCATTGCTTTTTCTTGAGGCTGCTTGCCGTGGCCATGAGCCTGCGTTTAAAATGCTCTTGTTCGACGGGATCCTCTGGCACGACGAATTCGTCGTCGTCGAGGCTTGCCTCGTCTTCGGAGGGGGGCGCATAATTATCGTCCTCTACCTCTTTTTCTGCCGCACTGTCGTGTGGACTTGCTTCTCCCTCCTCCTGTGCTAAGTCCTGCTAGAGGGGGTCGTCCTCGGCACTGTCCGGGGTATTATTGTCTCCCGTGCCGGAATCACCGTTTTTACTGTGGCGGGATTTAGGCGCGCGCACCGACGTCGGCGCTTGGGTTGTTTCTTGGAGGGGTCATCCTCCACTGTTCCATCGCCATTCCCATCTTTTGGGATGTCCACCATGTATATGTCATATGACGAGGTGGCCTTCTAGTGCCCTGTGGGCGCTGGCTCTTGATCATCTCCGGCATCGTCGTCCATACCGTCGATGTCTTCGGAGTCAAAGTCGAGCATGTCGGTTAAATCATCGACAGTGGCTACAAAGTGGGTGGTGGGTGGGCATTGAATTTCTTCGTCTTCCGAATCCCAACCTTCCTGGCCATAGCTCGGCCAGGGCTCCCCTGACAAAGAGAGAGACTTTAATGAGTTCAGGATATCGCCGAAGGGCGAGTGCTGAAAGATGTCCGCGGCGGTGAACTCCATAACCGGCGCCCAATCGGATTCGACCGGTAGGGGCGCGGGAGGTTCGGAGTCCGGAAGGGAGTCCGACACCTGGGAGTCACGGGCTTCGCAAAGGACAGGGGTGGAGTTCGGCTCAATCGCCGAAGAGATCTCAGCCCCCGAGGTGGCGTCCAACCAACCATCCTCGATCGGCGAGGTCGGCTCTGAATTAATGGTCGGAGCGGACACTGGTGCGGCCTCCAGGGCACTGTTCGGCGGCAGAGCTAGATCATACCCAACGAGACAGTGCGGCACGCCTGGCTATGGCTCGAATCCGTCGAAGATCAAATCCCCGCGGACGTCGGCCGTGTACTTCAAGCTTCCAAATCTGACCTGATGGCCAGGGGCGTAGCTTTCTATCTGCTCCAGATGGCCTAGTGAATTGGCCCGCAGTGCAAAGCCGCCGAATACGAAGATCTGTCCGGGGAGAAAAGTCTCACCTGGACGCGTCGTTGTTGATGATTGAAGGAGCCATCGGGCCTATAGGTGGCGACAGGAGGAACTCTCAATGAAAGCACCAATGTCGGTGTCAAAACCGGCGGATCTCGGGTAGGGGTCCCGAGCGTGCGTCTAGGCGGATGGTAACAGGAGACAAGGGCACGATGTTTTACCCCTCTCGATGGAGGTAATACCCTACTCCTACTTGATTAATATTGATGATATGGGTAGTACAAGAGTAGATCTACCACGAGATCGAGAGGCTAAACCCTAGAAGCTAGCCTATGGTATGATTGTTGTTAGTCTCTACGGACTAAAACCCTTCGGTTTATATAGACACCGAATAGGGTTAGGGTTACACAGAGTCGGTTACAATGGTAGGAGATCGACATATCCGTATCGCCAAGCTTGCCTTCCACGCCAAGGAAAGTCCTATCCGGACACGGGACGGAGACTTCAATCTTGTATCTTCATAGTCCAGGAGTCCGGCCGAAGATGATAGTTCGGCTATCCGGACACCCCCTAGTCCAGGACTCCCTCAATCTTCGTAGAATATGTAGGAGCCAATATGAGCATCCAGGTTCTGCTATTGGTTATTGACCAGAGAGGTGTCTCGGTCATGTCTACATAGTTCTCGAACCCGTAGGGTCCGCATGCTTAACTTTCGATGATGATATAGTATTATATGAGTTATCTGGTTTGGTGACTAAATGTTGTTCGAAGTCCCGGATGAGATCACGGACATGAACAGGAGTCTCAAAATGGTCGAGAGATAAATATTGATATATAGGATGATGGTATTCGGACACCGTAAGTGTTCCGAAGAGTATCGAGTACTTATCGGGTCACCGGAAGGTGTTTCGGGTACCCCCCGGCAATCCTATGGGCCATATGGGCCTTGTGAAGGAACACACCAGCCCACAAGGGGCTGGTGCGCCCTATAGGGCCATAGGAGGTGGAGAAGGAAAGGGGGAAGGGAAAGGAAAGGTGGAATTAGGATTCCCACTTCCTTCCCTCACCCCCCCATCTTTCCTTCCCCTTCATGCATACATGGAAAAGGGGGCGCAGGGCAAGGAAAGCTCCAAGGGGGCCGGCGGCCAGCCCTTGGGCACCTCCTGGCCTCTCCCATCCCCCTCCCACCTATATATATGTGGGGAGGGGGCGCCTAGAAGACACACCAACAATTATTAGCCGTGTGCGGCGCCCCCTCCACAGTTTACGCCTCCGGTCATATTCATGTAGTGCTTAGACGAAGCCCTACGCTGATCACTTCACCATCACCGTCACCATGCCATCGTGCTGATGGAACTCTCCCTTGACACTTTGCTGGATCAAGAGTTCGAGTGACGTCATTGAGCTGAACGTGTGCAGAACTTGGAGGTGCCGTACGTTTGGTACTTGATCGGTCGGAACGAGAAGAAGTTCGACTACATCAACCGTTTTGTCAAACGCTTCCGCTTTCGGTCTACGAGGGTACATGGACACACTCTCCCCCTCTCGTTGTTATGCATCTCCTAGACAGATCTTGCGTGAGCGTAGGAATTTTTTTCAAATTGCATGCTACGTTTCCCAACAGTGGCATCCGAGCCAGGTCTATGCGTAGATGATATGCACGAGTAGGACACAAAGAGTTATGGGCGGTGATCATCATACTGCTTACCACCAATGTCTTATTTTGATTCGGCGGTATTGTTGGATGAAGCAGCCCGGACCAACCTTACATGACCACGTTCATGAGACCGGTTCCACCGACAGACATGCAACTAGTTTTGCATAAAGGTGGCTGGCGGGTGTCTGTTTCTCCAACTTTAGTTGAATTGAATTTGACTACGGCTGGTCCTTGTTGAAGGTTAAAACAACAAACTTGATAAATCACCGTTGTAGTTTTGATGCGTAGGTAAGAACGGTTCTTGCTAGAAACCCGTAGCAGCCACGTAAAACTTGCAACAACAAAGTAGAGGACGTCTAACTTGTTTTTGCAGGGCATGTTGTGATGTGATATGGTCAAGACATGATGTGATATACATTATTGTATGAGATGATCATGTTTTGTAAAATTTATCGGCAACTGGCAGGAGCCTATGGTTGTCGCTTTATTTTATGAAATGCAAATGCCATGTAATTGCTTTACTTTATCACTATGCGTTAGTGATAGTTGTAGAAGCAATAGTTGGCGACACGACCACGACGCTACGATGGAGATCAAGGTGTCAAGCCAGTGACGATGGAGATCATGACGGTGCTTTGGAGATGGAGATCAAAGGCACAAGAAGATGATGGCCATATCATGTATATTTTGATTGCATGTGATGTTTATCTTTTATGCATATTATTTTGCTTAGTACGGCGGTAGCATTATAAGATGACCCCTTACTAAAATTTCAAGGTATAAGTGTTCTCCCTGAGTATGCACCGTTGCGAAAGTTTGTCGTGCTGAGGCACCACGTGATGATCGGGTGTGATAGGCTCTACGTTCACATACAATGGGTGCTGCACATGCGGAATACTCGGGTTAAACTTGACAAGCCTAGCATGTACAGACATGGCCTCGGAACACTGGAGACCGAAAAGTCGAACGTGAATCATATAGTAGATATGATCAACATAGAGATGTTCACCATTGATGACTTGAGGGATGTCTATCTAAGTGGGAGTTCTTAAGTAATATGATTAATTGAACGTAATTTATCGTGAACTTTGTCCTGATAGTTTTTGCTATGTTGTAGATCAATAGCTCGCGATGTAGTTCCCCGTTTATTTTTACATGTTCCTAGAGAAAAATAAGTTGAAAGATGATAGTAGCAATGATGCGGACTGGGTCCATGATCTGAGGATTATCCTCATTGCTGCACAGAAGAATTATGTCATTGATGCACCGCTAGGTGACAAACCTGTTGCAGGAGCAGATACAAGCGTTATGAACGTTTTGCAAGCTCCATATGATGACTACTTGATAGTTTAGTGCGCCATGCTTTACGGTCTAGAACCGGGACTTCAAAAACATTTTGAACGCCATGGAGCATATAAGATGTCCCAAGAGTTGAAATTGGTATTTCAGACTCATGCCCATGTCGGGAGGTATGAGACCTCTGACAAGTACTTTGCCTACAAGATGGAGGAGAATAGCTCAGCTAGTGAGCATGTGCTCAGAATATCTGGGTACTACAATCGCATGAATCAAGTGGAAGTTAATATTCCAGATAAGAAAGTGATTGACAGAGTTCTCTAGTCACTATCACCAAGCTACTAGAACTTTGTGATGAAGTATAATATGCAAGGGATAACGAAGATTCCCAAGCTCTTCGCGATGCTGAAATCGGCGAAGGTAGAAATCAAGAAATAGCATCAAGTGTTGATGGTTAACAAGACCACTAGTTACAAAAAAAGGCAAGGGAAAGAAAGGGAACTTCAAGAAGAATGGCAAGCAAGTTGCCACTCCCGTGAAGAAGCCCAAAGCTAGACCCAAGCCTGAAACTGAGTGCTTCTACTACAAAGGAAATGGTCACTGGAAATGGAACTGCCCCAAATACTTGGCGGATAAGAAGGATGGCAAAGTGAACAAAGGTATATTTGATATACATGTTATTGATGTGTACTTTACTAGTGTTCATAGTAGCCCCTGGGTATTTGATACTAGTTCAGTTGCTAAGATTAGTAAATCAGAACAGGAGTTACAAAATGAACAGAGACTAGTTGAGGGCAAAGTGACGATGTGTGTTGGAAGAGATTCCAAGGTTGATAAGATCACCATTGCATACTCCCTCTACCTTTGGGATTAGTGTTGAACCTAAATAAATGTTATTTGGTGTTTGCGTTGAGCATGAATATGATTGGATCATGTTCAGTGCAATACGGTTATTCATTTAAATCAGAGAATAATTGTTGTTCTGTTTACATGAATAAAACCTTCTATGGTCATACATCCAATGTAAATGGTTTATTCAATCTCGATCGTAGTAATACACATGTTCATAATATTAATGCCAAAAGATGCAAAGTTGATAATGGTAGTGCAACATACTTGTGGCACTGCCGCTTATGTCATATTGGTGTAAAGCGCATGAAGAAACACCATGCAGATGGACTTTTGGAATCACTTGATTATGAATCATTTGATGCTTGCGAACCATGCCTCATGGGCAAGATGACTAAAACTCCGTTCTCTGGAACAATGGAGCGAGCCACTGACTTATTGGAAATAATACATACCGATGTATGCGGTCCAATGAGTGTTGAGGCTCGCTGCGGGTATCATTATTTTCTGACCTTCACAGATGATTTAAGAATATATGGGTATATCTACTTGATGAAACACGGGTCTGAAACATTTGAAAAGTTCAAAGAATTTCAGAGTGAAGTGGAGAATCATTATAACAAGAAAATAAAGTTTCTACGATCTGATCGCGGAGGCGAATATTTGAGTTACAAGTTCAGCCTCAATTCAAAACAATGTGGAATAGTTTCATAACTCACGCCACCTGGAACACCACAGCGTAATGGTGTCTCCAAACGTCGTAATTGTACTTTATTAGATATGGTGCGATCTATGATGTCTCTTACCGATTTAACACTATTGTTTTGGGTTTATGCATTAGAGACAACTGCATTCACATTAAATAGGGCACCATCTAAATCCGTTGAGACGACACCGTATGAACTATGGTTTGGCAAGAAACCTAAGCTGTCGTTTCTTAAAGTTTGGGGTTGCGATGCTTATGTGAAAAAGCTTTAGCCTGATAAGCTCGAACCCAAATCGGAGAAGTGCATCTTCATAGGATACCCAAAAGAAACTGTTGGGTACACCTTCTATCACAGATCCAAAGGCAAGATCTTTGTTGCTAAGAACGGATCCTTTCTAGAGAAGGAGTTTCTCTCGAAAGAAGTGAGTGGGAGGAAAGTAGAACTTGATGAGGTAATTGTAACTTCTCTCGAATTGGAAAGTAGCTCATCACAGAAAACCGTTCCCGTGATGCCTACACCAACTAGAGAGGAAGCTAATGATAATGATCATGAAACTTCAGATCAAGTTACTACCAAACCTCGTAGGTTAACCAGAGCATGTTCCGCACCAGAGTGGTACGGTAATCCTGTTCTGGAAGTCATGTTACGAGACCATGATGACCCTACGAACTATGAAGAAGCTATGATGAACCCATATTCTGATAAATGTCTTGGGGCCATGAAATTTGAGATAGAATCCATGTATGAGAACAAAGTGTGGACTTCGGTTGACTTGCCCGATGATCGACGAGCCATTGAGAATAAATGGATCTTCAAGAGGAAGACATATGCTGATGGTAGTGTTACTATCTACAAAGCTCGAATTGTCGCAAAAAGGTTTTCGACAAGTTCAAGGTGTTGACTACGATGAGATTTTCTCACTCGTATCGATGCTTAAAGTCTGTCTGAATCATGTTAGCAATTGCCGCACTTTATGATCTCGCAAATGGATGTCAAAACTGCATTCCTTAAAGGATTTAATAAAGAGAGTTGTATATGATGCAACCAGAAGGTTTTGTCAATCCTAAAGGTGCTAACGAAGTGTGCAAGACCCAGCGGTCCATCTATGGACTGGTACAAGCATCTCGGAGTTGGAATATACGCTTTGATGAGTTGATCAAATCATATAATTTTATACATACTTGCGGTGAAGCCTGTATTTACAAGAAAGTGAGTGGGAGCACTACAACCTTTCTTATAAGTATGCTAGTCCAATCGGAGAAGCCCAAGACGCCGGCAGAGTAATCTGGAGCCGGTGGATTCCGACGGCGGGAGAGGGGAAGCATGCGACATGAATGCGGGTGAAACAAGCCCCAATCACAGGCGGAACCTTCGCGGGGCTTCTAGAAGCACAGCTTGCGGATTCTGAGCACTGTGGCGGGGTGGGGATAACAGTGGCTAAACAGCGGGTGTGGAGGGCAGGGAGTGTGTTTGGTATGGCCTGACCTGGAGTGTCCCTGGAGGGCTCGATCTTGTTTGGAAACAGATCTCATGAGTGGCCCGGGCTCGAGGAGTTTGGAAGCCGACCAGTTTAGCTCACGCTTCTACATGGGAGCCCAGCGCGCAGCAGCACTAGTCTACATGGGCTTCGGATTTCGTAATAAAGCTCCTCAACCTTTTTGCCCTTTTGGCGTGCCAAGCTTTCGAGAGTACGTCAATGGCGTATCATAATTTTATAGAAGGCAGAAATATGTACAAGAACCCTAACGTAATTGCGAACAATACGTTGGGTACATACAAACTTATCACAACACCAACATCCTAAATCGAAAGGCTAATCTCTCACGAAACAATCTAAACCTCCTACTCCACCTAATCCCGCTGTCCACCAGTCGACAATCTCCTGAAGGATTTGGATTACCAATTGATCCGGTGTTCTCTGCTGCTCCAAGTTATTGAACACCCAAGCATTCCGTTGCTTCCAAAGTGCTCATGTTGTTGCAATGACTAAAGTGTCTAGACCTCTCCTCATCTTCCCGTGGGCCTGTCGTCTTTGGGTCCGCCACAAATCAGTGAAGGTCGCGCTCGGGGCCAGCA
The DNA here is from genome assembly GCA_021605205.1 of Aegilops longissima. Lineage (NCBI taxonomy): Eukaryota > Viridiplantae > Streptophyta > Magnoliopsida > Poales > Poaceae > Aegilops > Aegilops longissima. The sequence goes on from CM038680.1 coordinate 298,218,368, forward strand.
CCTGAATGTTTATCTCCAGTCTCTCGAAACACTTATGCCAAACCTCTCTGGCATAAACACAGTGTGCAAAATGTGATCCACGTTGTCCTCGTCCCGAAGACAAGTGTAGGAGGGTGATGGATCTTCTTGGAGGTCATGCCTCGCACGCCGGTCGGACGTCCAGAGCCTATATTGAACCACGAGCCAGGTGAACAGTTTGCACTTGAGGGGGGTTCAGCTGCGCCAAATGCCCGGGGCGGTAGGGGATCTCACATGACCTAAGCAGAGTTTATTGTAAACAGATCTTGCCGTGTACTTGCCCGAGGTGTCACAAGGCCAATCGAATTTATCTGGCTCAGCAGCGTTTCGGCTGATGGTCACGATGGCCTGACAGAGGTTGTAGACTTGCATGTGGGCGAGGAAGGAAAGGTTGCCCTGGATGTCCTGCCACCAAGAATTGTCGATCAGGGCATCCCGCGCCGTGCGTGTCTTGCGCCATCGTCTACATACTAGCTCGGCAAGCGCGGCAAGCTTGGCGGATATTGACGGAACCCAACTCCTTGAGTGTCCCCTCAAAAAAAAGAAACTACTTGATTGCCAGGATTTTAGAAGCTAAGTATTTCTCTCATTCTAATTTTCTTCATGCCGAGCTTGGTGGCGCACGGTCCCAGATATGGAAGTCCATCCTTGAAGGACGGGATGTAATGGTGCAAGGCTTGATTCGCAGAGTTGGGGACATCATGACTACAGAGATCTATCGAGACCAATGGTTGCCGAAGGTGCACAACATGCGACCAATAACATCATTAGTAATTGATCCACCACAGCTTGTCAATGAGATTATTCTGCCAATGATGGAATGGGACTGGGCAAGGATCTCTCATGTCTTCCTACCCACTGATGCTCAAGCAATAATGCCCATCCCGCTCTGCACTAGACAACTCGATGATTTCTAGTCATGGGTACATGAGCGAAATGGTGCTTTTTTGGTATGCTCTGCGTACTGTATGTTGGCATCCCGACGAGAAGCATGGTTGGAAGGCCGTGGCGACAATTAAAATTCTGAAAGAGAGATGAAAGCATGGACAAAAATGTGGAAGATTGATGTTCCATCAAAAAACTGAGGATGATAGCCCAACAGTCCCTGCCAACTTTTGTTGATGCAATAATTTGCCTCCTTATGTTTTGAAGATTGTTGACATAAAAGTAAGGGATTAATGTGTTTGTTAGTGCACACGGAGTTGCAAGTCCCTGAAGTCATGAGGAGTTTGATGTAAACTCCGAAGAATATGCCCTGCGTTGCAGCGACACGAAGTTTATGCTGTGAAGAGCGACCCCTAAATTTGTTGACGAAAAGCAATTGGCTCGGTGGTTTTCGAAGAGAGTGACCGCAGCCGAAGGAAGTTGAAGACGAAGTGAAGACGTAACATTCTTTTTGTTATTCTTCCTTTTCTTCTTTGAGTCATAGGACCACTGTACTACTAAGGGGGGTATAGTGTTCGAAGCTTATGTTCTCTAATGCTAAACTCAATCTTATGTAAGTTGTGAGAGAAATCTCTTTGTGTTCCGAGCAAATACTTGCCAGCAAGTGACTGTGATCTTCTTCGATGTGAGAGATTTGTCTTTGACCGAAGAGTTAGCATTACTTGTTCCTCAATTAACGTTACCGTTGCTTCAAAAATCCGACCGTTGCTAATGTGTCGGTTGGCCATAGGCTGGACTACATGTCCAAAATGGTCATTTCCCATCAGGGAAGGCTGCGGCTATAAATAGCCACCCCGCACCGGCTTTGTCCGGTGGCTTCTCCATTTGATTCCGAGAAGATTGATGAGAAACCCTGATGTAGAGCATCCTACGGTCATCCCCATGGACCTACCTATGTCTACCCGAGTGCCAAGTGGACCGATGACACAAGCACGTGCAAGGGCTATCGAGATCGAGGCGACATCTCTCCTTAGTGATATTACATATGACCCACATGAGACATGGCTACTACCTAAAGCCGGAATGCTATGTGTGATTATGTATGAAGAAGACCACCTCGGAGATGCTCGGGATGATGGACAAGCCCTCAAGCACATGGACGAAGGAGCACGACAAGAGGAAACGGAGAAAATCTACATGACCCGGACATCCGTCCCCTAGTGGCTTCACCAGCAGCAGCAGCTCATCCGCAAGACAGCTCTGGGACCCCGACATCCAACCCAAGCCCGGACATCCGGCCCCGCCCCGGAAATTTGGCCCCACTGAGGGACCTGAACTAAGGGATCCTCGGACCGCCGACCTATATCTTGTGGGCCGGACAGGTGGGCCACTCTATGACTACTGTTGGAAGACCGGGTTGTATGACGACTCCGTGCTCGGGAGGAAAACCTTTGAAGCCTTGGTGTGTCCTCCAAGTCAAAATAGGAATCAGCATGTTTATCCCCCGGTGGTAACCGACTATGGGTAACCCTAGGTACCCTAGTGTCTATATAAACCAGAGGGTTTAGTCCATAGAGGCTAGAAGAAGAACCATCATCCTACTTACCTAGGTTTAGTTCATTTGATATCGTGGTAGATCGACTCTATAATCATCATATACACATCAATATAATCAAGCATGACATAGGGTTTTACCTCTTCGAGAGGGCCCGAACCTGGGTAAACATTGTCCCCTTTGTCTCTTGTTCCCTGTTGATCCAACATCCACAGTTCGGAACCCCCTAGTTGAGATCCTCCGGTTTTGACACCGACATTGGAAGCACTTCCATTGAGAGTTCCGTTGTGGGACCGCCGAAGGATCGATGGCTCGCCTAGTCATCGGAGACGACATCCACGCCGGGGACATCTTTGTCCCCGGTCAGCTCTTCGCGTTCGGCGGCATCGTTTTGCACGCCAACTCAGTCGGTCACCTTGACCAGGTCGACAGTTTTGCCCCTGGGTATCAAATCAGGTTCGGCAACCTCGAGTATGTCACCGATGCTCGGGGCGATCTGGTCTTCTCCGGGTTCTCAGCCTTGCCTGGGAGCCAGAAAAACCCGAAGCTTTGACTTCGAACTCTCTTCTCGACCCTATCCCTAGGTCGGCCCCTACCTCGGATCCGGCTTCAAGCCCGAATATGATTGCGGCGTCCGAAGACCAGGAGTCAAGCCTAGCCGGACTCGCTTCACACACTACCACGCCGGAGGTTGACTCTGAAGAAATCTCAGATACCGATCCGGCTAGTCTCTCCCTATTGAGCGAGATGCTAAATCGATCCAAACAATGAGCATTACCAATGACTCGTCCTCGACTGCTCGGAGTAGTCTTGGGGCGGGCCGCTGGGAATTTTACATCCCACCCACCACCCACCTAGTAGCCACTATCGAAGACTTAACTGATATCCTAGACTATGCCTCCGAAAAATTTGAAGACATGGATCAAGACGTCGACACCATAGCCTACATGGCAAATTCCCCGACCACCCCCGGAACCGGAAAGTGGACTGCCACTTCCACATACGACGTCTACATGGTGGATGATACGTCTCCAATGTATCTATAATTTTTTATTGTTCCATGCTATTATATTATCTGTTTTGGATGTTTAATGGGCTTTACTATGCACTTTTATATTATTTTTGGGCCTAACCTATTAACTGAAGGCCCAGCGCAAATTGCTGTTTTTTTGCCTATTTCAGTGTTTCACAGAAAAGGAATATCAAACGGAATCCAAATGGAATGAGACCTTCGCGAGGATCATTTTTGGAACAAACACAATCCAGGAGACTTGGAGTGGACGTCAACAAAGCAGCGAGGAAGCCACAAGGCAGGAGGGCGCGCCCAAGGGGGGGTGGGCGCGCCCCCCACCCTTGTGGGCCCCTCGCAACTCTACCGACCTACTTCTTTCACCTATATATATACTCATATACCCTGAAAACATCCAGGAGCACCACGAAACCCTATTTCCACCGCCGCATCCTTCTGTACCCATGAGATCCCATCTTGGGGCCTTTTCCGGCGCTCCACCAGAGGGGGAATCGATCACGCAGGGCTTCTACATCAACACCATAGCCTCTCCAATGATGTGTGAGTAGTTTACCACAGACCATCGGGTCCATAGTTATTAGCTAGATGGCTTCTCTCTCTTTAGATCTTAATACAAAGTTCTCCTCGATCTTCTTGGAGATCTATACGATGTAATACTTTTTGCGGTGTGTTTGTCGAGATCCGGTGAATTGTGGGTTTATGATCAAGTTTATCTATGAACAATATTTGATTCTCCTCTGAATTCTTATATGCATGAGTTGATATCTTTTCAAGTCTCTTCGAATTATCAGTTTGGTTTTGGCCTACTAGATTGATCTTTCTTGCAATGGGAGAAGTGCTTAGATTTGGGTTCAATCTTGCGGTGTCCTTTCCCAGTGACAGTAGGGGCAGCAAGGCATGTATTGTATTGTTGCCATCGAGGATAAAAAGATGGGGTTTATATCATATTGCTAGAGTTTATCCATCTACATCATGTCATCTTGCCTAATGTGTTACTCTGTTCTTATGAACTTAATACTCCAGATGCATGCTGGATAGCGGTCGATGTGTGGAGTAATAGTAGTAGATGCAGAATCGTTTTGGTCTATTTGACACGGACGTGATGCCTATACACATGATCATGCCTAGATATTCTCATAACTATGCACTTTTCTATCAATTTCTCAACAATAATTTGTTCACCCACCATAAATAATGCTATCTTGAGAGAAACCACTAGTAAACCTATGGCCACCGGGTCTATCTTCCATTATATTAATCTCCCGTCAACTCGTCAATTTTTGTCACCGTTTATTTTGCAATCTTTACTTTTCAATCTATACAACAAAAATACCAAAAATATTTATCTTATTATCTTTATCAGATCTCACTTTTGCAAGTGGCTGTGAAGGGATTGACAACCCCTTTATCGCGTTGGTTGCAAGGTTCTTAATTGTTTGTGCAGGTACTAGGGATTTGCGTGTAATCTCCTACTGAATTGATACGTTGGTTCTCAAAAACTGAGGGAAATACTTACGCTGCTTTGATGCATCACCCTTTCCTCTTCAAGAGAAAACCAACGCATGCTCAAGAGGTAGCAAGAAGGATTTCTGGCACCGTTGCCGGGGAGATCTACGCACAAGTCAAGACATACCAAGTACCCATCACAAACTCTTATCCTCGCATTACATTATTTGCCATTTGCCTCTCGTTTTCCTCTCCCCCACTTCACCTTTGCCTTTTCTTCGCCCTCCTTCCGTTCGATCTTGTGTTACCATGTGCCTTCTTTTTGCTTGCATCTTCGCTTGCTAAAAGTTTATGGATCCTCATCCCCTTGCTAATCTTTTTAAGAGATCCAATTATTATGAACCAATTTCTAGTTATTTGAGTGCACTAGATTATCTTTATGAGGTTTTGCTTGAAATTCGTGAATCTGGAAATTGTGATGAAGAAATTTATGAAGAGATTCACGATAGCCCCTTGAATAAAAAGCATGATTGCAATGATTTTACTATAAATTCTCTTGATATCAATTGTGCTAATAATATGCAAAACCCTAAGCTTGGGGATGCTAGTTTTGCTATGTCTACTACTTGTTGCAATGATCATGATTGGGGTGAATCTTCTTACGATCTTGAAAATTTATTTAAGCCCCATGATGAATATGAGATTGATAATAGTGTTTGCAATAATATTGAAAGTGGGTTTGGAAGAGTGTCAACTTTAGATCCCACATATTTGGATAATGTTCAATCTTATGAAGTTTTTGATAAAAGTGGGTTCGGAGAGGTCATGACTTTATTTTATGATAATCCCACTATTTTGGAAGAGTGTCAACTTTGCATGCATGTGGTTAATAAAGAGAATGTTCTATGTGATAGTTATATTATTGAGTTTGAATACGATACCACATGTAATTATTATGAGAGAGGAAAATATGGTTGTAGAAATCTTCATGTTACAAAATTACCTCTCGTTATGTTGAGATTGCTATCGTGTCTTCCTTCTTCCTTGCATATGCTAGTTTTTGCTTGTCTTGATAATTTGTTTTCCTATAAGATGCCTATGCATAGGAAGTATGTTAGACTTAGATGTGTTTTTCACATGCTATATGTGAAGGAAATATGCCCTAGAGGCAATAATAAAGTTATTATTTATTTCCTTATACCATGATAAATGTTTATTATTCATGCTAGAATTGTATTAACCGGAAACATAATACATGTGTGAATACATAGACAAACAGAGTGTCACTAGTATGCCTCTACTTGACTAGCTCGTTAATCGAAGATGGTTATGTTTCCTAACCATAGACATGAGTTGTCATTTGATTAACGGGATCACATCATTAGGAGAATGATCTGATTGACTTGACCCATTCCGTTAGCCTACCACTTGATCGTTTAGTATGTTGCTATTGCTTTCTTCATGACTTATACATGTTCCTGTAACTATGAGATTATGCAACTCCCGTTTACGGAGGAACACTTTGGTGCTACCAAGCGTCACAGCGTAATCTGGGTGATTATAAAGGAGTACTACAGGTGTCTCCAAAGGTACATGTTGGGTTGGCGTATTTGAAATTAGGTTTTGTCACTCCGATTATCGGAGAGGTATCTCTGGGCCTTCTCGGTAATACTCATCACCTAAGCCTTGCAAGCATTGTAACTAATGAGTTAGTTATGAGATGATGTATTACGGAGCGAGTAAAGAGACTTGCCGTAGCGAGATTGAACTAGGTATTGGATACCGACGATCGAATCTCGGGCAAGTAACATACCGATGACAAAGGGAACAAAGTATGTTGTTATGCGGTTTGACCGATAAAGATCTTCAGTAGAATATGTAGGAACCAATATGGGCATCCAGGTTCCGCTATTGGTTATTGACCAAGAATAGTTCTAGGTCATGTCTACATAGTTCTCGAACCCGTAGGGTCCGCACGCTTAAGGTTTCGATGGCGGTTATATTATGAGTTTATGAGTTTTGATGTACCGAATGAGTTGAGTCCCGGATGAGATCGGGGACATGACGAGGAGTCTCGAAATGGTCGAGACGTAAAGATCGATATATTGGACGACTATATTCGAGTTCGGAAGGTTCGAATGATTCGGTAATTTTGGATCTGGGAGAGTTACGGGAATTCGCCGGGAGAAGTATTGGGCCTTATTGGGCCTGCGGGAAAGAGAGAGGGCTGCCTAGGGCAGGCCGCGCCCCAAGGCCTAGTCCGGGTGGACTGGGGAGGGCCGCACCCTTCTTCTCTTCCTTCCTTCTCTCCTACTCCTACTAGGAAAGGAGGAGTCCTACTCCGGTGGGAGTAGGACTCCCCCTTGCGCCTCCTCCTTGGCGGCCACCTCCTCCTTGCTCCTTTATATACGGGGCAGGGGCACCCATGACACACAAGTTGATCTACGGATCGTTCCTTAGCCGTGTGCGGTGCCCCCTCCACCATATTCCACTTGGTCATATCGTCGCGGAGCTTAAGCGAAGCCCTGCGCGGAGAAGTCATATCGTCGCGGAGCTTAGCGAAGCCCTGCGTCGGTGGAGCATCATCATCGTCCTACCACGTCGTCTTGTGGAACTCATCCCGACACTTTGCTGGATCGAGTCCGGGATCGTCATCGAGCTGAGCGTGTGCAGAACTCGGAGGTGCCGTCGTTCGGTGCTTGGATCGGTCGGATCGTGAAGACGCGTCGACTACATCAACCGCGTTGTTATAACGCTTCGCTTTCGGTCTCACGAGGGTGCGTGGACATACACTCTCCCTCTCGTTGCTATGCCATCACCATGGTCTTGCGTGATCGTAGGAAATTTTTGAAATTACTACGTTCCCCAACAGTGGTATCGAGCCTGGTTTTATGCGTTGATGTCATATGCGAGTAGAACACAAGTGAGTTGTGGGCGATACAAGTCATACTACCTACCAGCATGTCATACTTTGGTTCAGCGGTATTGTGAGATGAAGCGGCCGGACCGACATTACGCGACGCTACGCGAGACTGGTTTCACCGCCCGAGCACTCGTTGCTTAAAGGTGACCGGCGGTGTCTCTCTCTCACTTTAGTTGAATCGAGTGTGGCTACGCCCGGTCTTTGAGAAGGTTAAAACGGAGTCTATTTGACGAAATATCGTTGTGGTTTTGATGCGAGGTAAGAACGGTTCTTGCTCAGCCCGTAGCAGCCACGTAAAACTTGCAACAACAAAGTAGAGGACGTCTAACTTGTTTTTGCAGGGCATGATGTGATGTGATGTGGTCAAGACGTGATGCTATATTGTATGAGATGATCATGTTTTGTAACCGAGTTATCGGCAACTGGCAGGAGCCATATGGTTGTCGCTTTATTGTATGAAATGCAAACGCCATGTAATTGCTTTACTTTATCACTAAGGAGTAGCGATAGTCGTAGAAGCAATAGTTGGCGAGACGACAACGATGCTACGATGGAGATCAAGGTGTCGCTACCGGTGGCGATGGTGATCATGACGGTGCTTGACGATGGAGATCACAAGCACAAGATGATGATGACCATATCATATCACTTATATTGATTGCATGTGATGTTTATCCTTTATGCATCTTATCTTGCTTTGTTTGACGGTAGCATTATAAGATGATCTCTCACTAAAATTATCAAGAAGTGTTCTCCTGAGTATGCACCGTTGCCAAAGTTAAGTAGTACCCGGACACCACGTGATGATCGGGTGTGATAAGTTCTCGTCCATCTACAACGGGTGCAAAACAGTTGCACGCGGAATACTCAGGTTAAACTTGATGAGCCTAGCATATAACAGATATGGCCTCGGAACACGGAGACCGAAGGTCGAACGTGAATCATATAGTAGATATGATCAACATAGTGATGTTCACCATTGAAACTACTCCATCTCACGTGATGATCGGACATGGTTTAGTTGATTTGGATCACGTAATCACTTAGATGACTAGAGAGATGTCATCTAAGTGGGAGTTCTTAAGTAATATGATTAATTGAACTTTAATTTATCATGAACTTAGTCCTGGTAGTATTTTGCAAATTATGTTGTAGATCAATAACTCGCGTTGTTGCTTCCCTATGTTTTTATGTGTTCCTAGAGAAAATTGTATTGAAAATGTTAGTAGCAATGATGCGGATTGGATCCGTGATCTGAGGTTTATCCTCATTGCTGCCTGTAAGAATTATGTCCTTGATGCACGCTAGGTGAGCAGACCTATTGCAAGAGCAAGATGCGAGGCGTTATGAGCGTTTGGCTAGCTCAATATGATGACTACTTGATAGTTTAGTGCACCATGCTTAAACGGCTTAGAATCGGGACTTCAAAGGCGTTTTGAGCGTCATGGACCATATGAGATGTTCCAGGAGTTGAAGTTAATATTTCAAGCAAATACCGAGTTGCGAGATATGAAGTTTCCAACAAGTTCTATAGCTAAAAGATGGAGGAGAATCGCTCAACTAGTGAGCATGTGCTCAGATTGTGCAGGTACTTCAATCGCTTGAATCAAGTGGGAGTTAATCTCCGGATAAGATAGTGATTGACAGAATTCTCTAGTCACCATCACTAAATTACTAGAACTTCGTGATGAACTATAGTATGCAAGGGATGACGAAAACGATTCCCGAGCTCTTCGTGATGTTGAAATCGACGAAGGTAGAAATCGAGAAAGAGCATCAAGTGTTGATGATTGACAAGACCACTAGTTTCAAGAAAAGGGCAAAGGGAAAGAAAGGGAATTTCAAGTAGAATGACAAGCAAGTTGTCACTCCCATGAAGAAACCCAAAGCTGAACCAAAGCCTGAAACCGAGTGCTTATAATTGCATAGGAAATGGTCACTGAAGCGGACATACCCCAAATATTTGGTGGATAAGAAGGATGGCAAAGTGAACAAGGGTATATTTGATATACAGGTTATTGATGTGTGCTTTACTAGTGTTTATAGTAGCCCCGAGTATTTGATACTTGTTCGGTTGCTAAGATTAGTAACTCAAACAGGAGTTCTGAATAAAAGAAACTAGTTGAAGGGAAGTAACGATGAGTGTTGGAAGTATTTCCAAGATTGATATGATCATCATCGCACACTCCCTATACTATCGGGATTAGTGTTGAACCTAAATAAATGTTATTTGGCGTTTGCGTTGAGCATGAATATGATTTGATCATGCTTATTGCAATACGCTTATTCATGTCAGTTAGAGAATAATTATTGTTCTGTTTACATGAATAAAACCTTCTATGGTCATACACCCAATGAAAATGGTTCATTGGATCTCGATCATAGTGATACACATATTCATAATATTGAAACCAAAAGATGCAAAGTTAATAATGATAGTGCAACTTATTTGTGGTAATTGCCGTTTGGGTCATATCGGTGTAAAAGCATGAAGAAACTCCATCTTGATGGACTTTTGGAATCACTTGATTATGAATCACTTGGTACTTGCGAACCGTGCCGTTTGGGCAAGATGACTAAAACTCCGTTCTCGGAACAATGGAACAAGCTCTTGACTTATTGGAAATAATACATACCGATGTATGCGATCCAATGAGTGTTGATGCTCGTGGCAAGTATCGTTATTTTCTGACCTTCACAAGATGATTTGAGCAGATATGGGTATATCTACTTGATGAAACATAAGTCTGAAATAGTTGAAAGGTTCAAAGAATTTCAGAGTGAAGTGGAAAATCATCGTAACAAGAAAATAAAGTTTCTGCGATCTGATCGTGGAGATGAATTTTTGAGTTACGAGTTTGGTCTTCAATTAAAACAAAGTGGAATAGTTTCACAGCTCACGCCACATGGAACACCACAACGTTATGGTGTGTCTGAACGTCGTAACCATACTTTATTTTGATATGGTGCGATCTATGATGTATCTTACCGATTTACCACTATCGTTTTGGGTTATGCATTAGAGACAGCTGCATTCACATTAGATAGGGCACCATTAAATCCGTTGAGACGACACCGTATGAACTATGGTTTAGCAGTAAACCTAAGCCGTCGTTTCTTAAAAGTTTGGAGTTGTGATGCTTATGTGAAAAAGCTTTCACCTGATAAGCTCGAACCCAAATCGGAAAAGTGCGTCTTCATAGAATACCCAAAGGAAACTGTTGGGTACTCCTTCTATCACAGATCCAAAGGCAAAACATTCGTTGCTAAGAATGGATCCTTTCTAGAGAAGGAGTTTCTCTCGAAAGAAGTGAGTGGGAGGAAAGTAGAACTTGATGAGGTAATTGTACCTTCTCCCTTATTGGAAAGTAGTTCATCACAGAAATCAGTTCCGGTGATTCCTACACCAATTAAGTGAGGAAGTTAATGATGATGATCATGAAACTTCAGATCAAGTTGCTACCAAATCTCGTAGGTCTTCCAGAGTAAGATCCGCACCAGAGTGGTAAGGTAATCATGTTCTGGAAGTCATGTTACTAGACCATGATGAACCTACGAACTATGAGGAAGCGATGATGAGCCCAGATTCCGCGAAATGGCTTGAGGCCATGAAATCTGAGATAGGATCCATGTATGAGAACAAAGTATGGACTTTGATTGACTTGCTCGATGATCAGCAAGCCATGTTAAATAAATGGATCTTCAAGAGGAAGACAGATGCTGATAGTAGTGTTACTATCTACAAAGCTAGACTTGTCGAAAAAGGTTTTAGACAAAGTTCAAGATGTTGAATACAATGAGATTTTCTCACTTGTATCGATGCTTAAAAGTCTGTCCGAATCATGTTAGCAATTGCCACATTTTATGAAATCGGCAAATGGATGTCAAAACTGCATTCCTTAATGGTTTTCTTAAAGAAGAGTTGTATATGATACAACCAGAAGATTTTGTCAATCCTAAAGGTGCTAACAAAATGTGCAAGCTCCAATGATCCATCAATGGACTGGTGCAAGCATCTCGGAGTTGGAATATACGCTTTGATGTGTTGATCAAAGCATATGATTTTATCTGACTTTTGGAAAGGCCTGTATTTACAAGAAAGTGAGTGGGAGCACTACAGCCTTTCGATAAGTATATGTGAATGACATATTGTTGATCGGAAATAATGTAGAATTATTCGCAAAGCATAAAGGAGTGTTTGAAAGGAGTTTTTCAAAGAAAGACCTCGATGAAGCTGCTTACATATTGAGCATCAAGATCTATAGAGATAGATCAAGACACTTGATAAGTTTTTCAATGAATACATACCTTGACAAGATTTTGAAGTAGTTCAAAATGGAGCAGTCAAAGAAAGAGTTCTTGCCTGTGTTACAAGGTGTGAGATTGAGTAAGACTCAAAACCCGACCACGGCAGAAAGATAGAAAGAGAATGAAAGTCATTCCTATGCATCAGCCATAGGTTCTATAAAGTATGTCATCTTGTGTACAGATCTATTGCATACCCTACCACTAAGTTGGCAAGGAGTGCAATAGTGATCTAGGAGTAGATCAATGGACAGCGGTCAAAATTATCCTTAGTAGAATAAGGATATGTTTCTCGATTATGGAAGTGAAAAAGGTTAAATCGTAAAGGTTACGTCGATGCAAGTTTTAACACTAATCTAGATGACTCGAGTCTCAATCTGGATACATATTGAAAGTGGGAGCAATTAGCTAGAGTAGCTCCGTGCGAGCATTGTAGACATAGGAATTTGCAAAATACTTACGGCTCTGAATGTGATGACCCGTTGACTAAAATTATCTCACAAGCAAAACATGATCACACCTTAGTACTCTTTGGGTGTTAATCACATAGCGATGTGAACTAGATTCTGACTCTAGTAAACCCTTTGGGTGTTGGTCACATGTCGATGTGAACTATGGGTGTTAACCACATATAGATGTGAACTATTGATGTTAAATCACATGGCGATGTGAACTAGATTATTGACTCTAGTGCAAGTGGGAGACTGAAGGAAATATGCCCTAGAGGCAATAATAAAGTTATTATTTATTTCCTTATACCATGATAAATGTTTATTATTCATGCTAGAATTGTATTAACTGAAACATAATACATGTGTGAATACATAGACAAACAGAGTGTCACTAGTATGCCTCTACTTGACTAGCTCGTTAATCGAAGATGGTTATGTTTCCTAACCATAGACATGAGTTGTCATTTGATTAACGGGATCACATCATTAGGAGAATGATCTGATTGACTTGACCCATTCCGTTAGCCTAGCACTTGATCGTTTAGTATGTTGCTATTGCTTTCTTCATGACTTATACATGTTCCTGTAACTATGAGATTATGCAACTCCGTTTACGGAGGAACACTTTGGTGCTACCAAACGTCACAACGAATCGGGTGATTATAAAGGAGTACTACAGGTGTCTCCAAAGGTACATGTTGGGTTGGCGTATTTGAGATTAGGTTTTGTCACTCCGATTATCGGAGAGGTATCTGGGCCTTCTCGGTAATACTCATCACCTAAGCCTTGCAAGCATTGTAACTAATGAGTTAGTTATGAGATGATGTATTACGGAACGAGTAAAGAGACTTGCGTAAGCGAGATTGAACTAGGTATTAGATACCGACGATCGAATCTCGGGCAAATAACATACCGATGACAAAGGAACAAAGTATGTTGTTATGCGGTTTGACCGATAAAGATCTTCGTAGAATATGTAGGAACCAATATGGGCATCCAGGTTCCGCTATTGGTTATTGACCAAGAATAGTTCTAGGTCATGTCTACATAGTTCTCGAACCCGTAGGGTCCGCACGCTTAAGGTTTCGATGGCGATGTTATATTATGAGTTTATGAGTTTTGATGTACCGAATGAGTTCGGAGTCCCGGATGAGATCGGGGACATGACGAGGAGTCTCGAAATGGTCGAGACGTAAAGATCGATATATTGGACGACTATATTGGAGTTCGGAAAGGTTCGAATGATTCGGTATTTTCGGAGTACTGGGAGAGTTACGGGAATTCGCCGGGAGAAGTATTGGGCCTTATTGGGCCCTGCGGAAAGAGAGAGGGCTGCCTAGGGCAGGCGCGCGCCCAAGGCCTAGTCCGAATTGGACTAGGGGAGGGGCCGCACCCTTCTTCTCTTCCCTTCCTTCTCTCCTACTCCTACTAGGAAAGGAGGAGTCCTACTCCGGTGGGAGTAGGACTCCCCCCTTGTCGCCTCCTCCTTGGCGGCCACCTCCTCCTTGCTCCTTTATATACAGGGCAAGGGGCACCCCATGACACACAAGTTGATCTACGGATCGTTCCTTAGCCGTGTCGGTGCCCCCTCCACCATATTCCACTTGGTCATATCGTCGCGGAGCTTAGCGAAGCCCCGCGCCGGGAAGTCATATCGTCGCGGAGCTTAGGCGAAGCCCTGCGTCGGTGGAGCATCATCATCGTCACCACGCCGTCGTCTTGTGGAACTCATCCCCGACACTTTGCTGGATCGGAGTCCGGGATCGTCATCGAGCTGAACGTGTGCAGAACTCGGAGGTGCCGACGTTCGGTGCTTGGATCGGTCGGATCGTGAAGACGTCGACTACATCAACCGCGTTGTTATAACGCTTCGCTTTCGGTCTCACGAGTGCGTGGACAGACACTCTCCCCTCTCGTTGCTATGCCATCACCATGGTCTTGCGTGATCGTAGGAATTTTTTTGAAATTACTACGTTCCCCAACAATATGATGCTCTCTTTGTGCTTCAATTCTTGTCTTTCATGTGAGCATCATCAAAATTATTAATGCCTAGCTAGGGGCGTTAAACGATAGCGCTTGTTGGGAGGCAACCCAATTTTATTTTTGTTCTTTACTTTTTGTTCATGTTTAGTAATAAATAATTCATCTAGGCTCTGGTTAGATTTGGTTTTGTGTTTTAATTAGTGTTTGTGCCAAGTAGTACCTTTAGGATAACCTACGGTGATAGTTAATTTGATCTTGCTGAAAAATAGAAACTTTTGCGCGCACGAAATTAGTTTTCATAACTGTCACATCCCTAGTTCTAGTATGCACTAGGCTAGCCCTTCTTGTGTGCATCATGTTAATTTTTCAATTAAAGTTGAAATGGGGATTCTCAAACCCTAGCACCAAATGAATTCGACTAGGGTTCAAATAAAATCTTTTTCATTGAACTCAAAATGCCCTTTAAAATGTTCAACATTTCTGGGTTGAGGTGGAAGCATCTACCAAAAATGGTTTACATTTTTGCAGGACATATTTGGGCTTTGAATTAATTCAAACATATTTGAATTGGAGCTATTTAAATGCTATATATATTTTAGGTGCTCCAAAAATGTTGGAAATTGTTATGGGTCACTGGAATAGTTCAGAAAGCACCCCTAATTATTTTCAGGATTTTATAAAATGGTTTAGTATTTTACTAAATCAAAACAGAACAAAATAAATAGGAAACAGAAACAATTTAAATTAGAAAACAGAGAGAGTTACCTGGGCCGGCCTACCTGTTCTGGCACTGTAGCAGCCCAGCCCACCGAGGGCAGAGCCGTCTTCTTCCTCCTGCCAGTAGGCAGAGGGGAAGCGTGGCGCGCGCGTGTGCGTTCCCGGCCACCTCTTGCTTGCTTCCCTCGACCTGATCCGCGCCCGGAGACGCCCGACGCCTCCCCTCACTTCCCCCTCGCTCTCTGGCTCCCCCCCTCTGCTCTCTCCTCGCTCGTGTCCGAGCGCAGCTGCCGACCGCCGTCCGTGAACGTGTAGCACCGCGTCCACCGCCGCCCCATGTCCCGTGGCTGCGTCCACTAGCTCCGCCTCGACGCCGTGAATCTCCAAGCCGAAGAAAGTGCCCCGGATGCCATGCAGCGTCGCTGTGACGCCCCCGATTCAATCGTACACTAATCATGCACGCAAATGTGTACGATCAAGATCAGGGACTCACGGGAAGATATCACAACATAACTCTAAAAACATAAATAAGTCATACAAGCATCATAATACAAGCCGGGGCCTCGAGGGCTCGAATACAAGTGCTCGATCATAGGCGAGTCGTGGAAGCAACAATATCTGATACGGACATAAGTTAAACAAGTTTGCCATAAGATGGCTAGCACAAACCGGGATACAGATCGAAGAGGCGCAGGCCTCCTGCCTAGGATCCTCCTAACTACTCCTGGTCGCCGTCGCTGGCTGCACGTAGTTATAGGCACCTCCATTGTAGTAGGAGTCGCGCCGACGGTGGCGTCGCTCTGGACTCCAAAGATCTGGTTGCGACAACCGTAAAGAAAGGAAAGGGGAAAAGGGGAGAAAGCAACCGTGAGTACTCATCCAAAGTACTGCAAGCAAGGAGCTACACTACATATGCATGGGTATATGTGTAAAGGGCCATATCGGTGGACCTGCGAGAATGCCGAGAATAAGAGGGGATAACTAATTTTGTCAAGACTACGCTCGCAGCCTCCGTCTTGCAACATGTAGAAGAGATTAGATCAAGTCCTCCAAGTAGCATCGCATAGCATAATCCTACCGGCGATCCCTCCTCGTCGCCTGTTAGAGAGCGATCACCGGGTTGTATCCGCACTTGGAAGGGTGTGTTTTATTAAGTATCCGGTTCTAGTTGTCATAAGGTCAAGGTACAACTCCAAGTCGTCCTGTTATCAAGATCACGACTATTGAATAGATTAACTTCCACTGTAGGGTGCACCACATAGCCCAACACGCTTGATCCCATTTGGCGGACACACTTTCTCGGTCATGCCCGCCGCGGAAGATCAACACGTCGCAGCCCCACCTAGGCATAACGAGAGAGGTCAAGACGCCGGTCTAAACCTAAGCGCCACGAAGTGCAGGGCCCATCGCCCTTAGCACACCTGCACGTTGCGAGGGCGGCCGAAAGCAGACCTAGCCTAGCAGGCGTTCTAGTCCAATCCGGCGCGCGCCGCTCAGTCGCTGACGTCACGAAATGCTTCGGCTGATACCACGACGCCCATAACTGTTCCCGCGTAGTTGGTTAGTGCGTATAGGCCAGTAGCCAGACTCAGATCAAATACCAAGATCTCGTTAACCGTGTTAAGTATCCGCAAACGCCGAACAGGGCCAGGCCCACCTCTCTCCTAGGTGGTCGCAACCTGCCCTGTCGCTCCGCCACAAAGTAACAGTTGGGGGCCGTCAGGAACCTAGGCCCACCTCTACCGGGATGGAGCCACCTGCCCCTTCAGCCCACATCTCCGAACAGTATCACAAGTAATGTAACAGTATAAAGTATATAGTGTATGCCCGTGATCACCTCCCGAGGGATCACGGCCCAGTAGTATAGCATGGCAGACGGACAAGAATGTAGGGCCACTGATGAAACACTAGCATCCTATACTAAGCAGTAGGATGGCAGGTAAAGGTAACAAGCAGTAGCAACAATGACAAAGCTATGCAGCAGAATAGGATTAACGGAAAGCAGTAACATGCTACACTACTCTAATGCAAGCAGTATAGAGAAGAATAGGCGATATCTGGTGATCAAGAGGGGGCTTGCTTGGTTGCTCTGGCAAGAAGGACGGGTCATCAACAGCGTAGTCAGTCGGGGCACCAGTAGCAGCGTCGGTCCCGTAGTCTACCGGAGAGAAGAGGGGGGAAGAAACAATGAATACAATGCAAACAGATGCATAACGATGCATGACAAAGCAAACAGCGGTGTTAGGTGTGCCCTAGCGTGGTAAGAGGTGATACCGACGAAGGAGGGAAACATCCGGGAAAGTATCCCCGGTGTTTCGCGTTTTCGGACAGATGTACCAGAGGGGGAAAGTTGCGCGTTCGCTATGCTAGGGATGTGTGGCGGACGAACGGGCTGCGTATCCGGATTCATCTCGTCGATCTGAGCAACTTTCATGTACAAAGTGTTTTCATCCGAGTTACGGATTATTTTATATTAAATTTCAAAGTTTTAAAGATTTTCTAAAATTATTATTTTATTTAATTTGAAATTCAAATAAATACTAAATGTTGTGACTACACAGAGAAGTGTACCCAGGGGTGTAATGTGTGGCTGACAATGGGCCAGGGTGAAAGTCAACGAAGCAGACGATCGTGATTGACTCGATCAACGTTGTGCCGTCAACATGGTCAAAGGGCCCCGCATGTCATGGACTGGTGTTAAAATATTTTAACTAATTGGTTTTATTTAGCAGTGGGACCCATATGTCAGTGGACATGTGTTAAAATTATCTTAGTTAAACAATTTACCTAGTGGGGGCCATGTACGTAATAGACTCAAAGTGGGGTGGGTTAGTACTAGAGGGGGCTTAGTCCCTAATCTAATCAGGGCCGTTCTCCATCGCAATTGCCCAGCCGGTCACGTATACGTAACGCATATGGTGCTCTTGGCCATGGTCAAGGCCATGGCCAGCAATAGCAGCTACACGAGAGCACGAGCAATGCAAGCAAGCGGCAATAGCAAGGAGCAACAAGCTGCGGCAAGAGTACCAACAAACAAGAGCAAGGCAGCAGCGGCAGCAGAATAGCAAAACAGCAGCGGCGTAGTAGAAAGCGGCAACAAGAGATGGTAGTAGCAACAAGCCAGCAGCAATGACAAGCGCGCGACCTGGCGAGGCGGTGTGTGCAGCGCGCGAGTGGCGACAAGGTGCGACCGAACATGGCTACGCTGTGGTCAGATCGCGGAGGCGCCGGAGCTCAACGGAACGAAAGACGCGGCGCGCGGCGGTCGGAGCATGGTGTTCTGGCGGGTCGGCTGCAGCTCGAGGGTGAGCAAAAGGAGCATCTAGGAAGCAGCTATAGGTCACTACAGAGCACGACGGAAGACACTGGGAGGCTCGAGAGCTGGGCAACAAGAGGCACGCCGCCCACGGCGATTTATTTAGATTCGGCTCTTGCAGGAGCGGTGATACACCATGGAATCGACGGGAAATTAGGGGAATCGCCGAGGAGCTCACCCTGGGGCACAAGAAAGGCGGTGGAAGGTTAGGAGCGGCAGGCGGCGGCGAATTTGACGAGGAGGTCCGGCGGCCCGAGGAAGAAGATGAAGCGGCAGCAGCGTTGGAGTTCTCTGGCGTCGATCCAGTGATGTAGGCGAAGTAAAGGAATACGTCCGTCCTCCCGCACATCTTCTCAGCGACATCGGCGTCTTTGGCATGGCGGCAACGATGGCCATGGCGGACAACCGCTCGGCGCGAACAAAACGATGATGGCGGCGCAAGAGGGTGAGATTAGGGGCTAGGGTTCGTGACGGGTCGAGGAGGGCCTTATAGGCGCCGGGTGGGGCTGGATGTTGACGCGTGGCCATCCATGGCCACGGACGACGGGCAGCGGTGTCCACCCAGCCTCGATGAACAGAGAGGTTGGGGACGAGCTCCAGTGGGCTGGGCCTTGCCTGTTCACATCAAGGCCCAAGTGCATAGTAGGTTAGTTTATGTTTCCTTTCTTTTTTATTTATTTCTATTTTTCTCTTTTTATTTATTTTCTTATTTCTGTTTTATTTTACTTATGTAATAGTTTATAGTTTTACAAAAAGTGAAACCCATACCCAAAATAGAGTTGCAATTTTAACTACCGCCACAAAAGGTTTTATCCCTGAATAAAATAGTTTAGTATTTTATAAAATTCGGATTGCATTTATTTAATTGTTTTACCTACTATTTTAATTACTTAAGTGCATTTAAAGCTTTTATAAGATGTGGTTTCTCCATCATAATTACCTATGCATTATTTGACACAACCCGAACAATTTAGTTTTAATATTTGAAAACTTTTATTGTTTGCCTATATTTTGAATTTGAATTCGAACCGGTTTCGAACTAACGCAAGATTATCAACAGTAACCGTGGTGACGTGGCGTCATTAACGTGGGATTACTGTAGCCTAATTAACCGGGCGTCACAGTCGCCGCCATCGCCATCTTCCTCGCCGCCTCGGCCACCGAACGCCGTCGCCGAATTCGCCGCCGACAGGACGCCCCCGAGCCCACTTACCCTCCCTACGAACTCGCGGTGAGCCCCCGAGTCGTTTGCCCCTTCTTCCCTAGTCGCGTTTGACCTCTAGGCCATAGCCCCGCCTTGGCCGAACTACGGCCGCCGCCCGACTCGCCGCCGCCGCCGCTACACGCTGCCCAGCACACACCGCAGCCACCACTGGATGCGTCGCATCGCGGGCTTTCTAGCGCGCCCAGCCGCTCGTCCATCCGACGCCGGAGATGGCCGGACGAGGAGCGCCGCCACGCCTGCTTACCGCCGGCGATTAGTCGCCGGATTAGATGACGTGGCCCAGGCTTAATTAGCACTAACCACCGATTAGTTAACCCCTAGCTTCATTGACAGACGGGACCCATCCGTTAATTAACCACAGGGTTATTCCCTGTTTAATTTAAGCTAATGCCCGTGGCCCCACCGGTCTGTTTGACCTTGCCACCTCAGTGTTGACTGACCCCACTGGTCAGCCTCTGCTGCTGAGGCTGTTACATTGACATGCGGGACCCACTGGTCAAGGTTGACCTGGGTCAGCGCTGTTGACCTGCTGACGCACGCATGACACAATGCTGATGCAGTAGTTGACTTTTGGGCTTTAAAATTTTAGAAATTCCAAAAATTTGTATAAACTTCTAAAATTCATAGAAAATCAACCATAACTCCAAATGAAATAATTTATATATGAAAAATTATCAGAAAAATCCAATCTATCCATCGATACCATTTTCATGCATGTTTGAACAACTTAAAGTTGTTGTATGAAACAATTTGAATTAATGGCATTTGAAATGCCTTATGTGGAGTTTGAATTTGAATCTAGTGTTCAAACCAACTCCATTTAAATCGTTGCTAGCTGCATTAGCTCAACTCACGGCATTTTTCCATGTCACATTCATGCATCATATTGTGGCATTGCATTGATTGTGTTCCCTCTTGTTTGCCGGTGGTTGTACCCCCTCAGTAGACGTATGTTCCGACGATGAGTTCGATGACACCGATGAAGAGCTATATCATCTTCAGAAGTGCCAGGCAAGCAAAAACCCCTTGTTCATTCCGATACAATGCCACTCTCTCGCTCCTGCTCTCTTTTACTGCATTAGGACAACAGCAATTCAACTGTTACATGCTGAGGTAGTTGAACCCCTTTTCCTCTGCATGACCTGTCATTGCCACAGTAAATAGATGAAACCCACTAGCATGAGTAGGAGTTGTTTGAGCCCTGATGTGCCTACTCATTCATGCTTGTTTGTCATGCCCGCTACTTCTTAGAGTTGAGTCAGGTCTGATTCATCGGGGATGAATTGGAATATGATGGACATGTCATACTGTTGAGAGCTAAGTGTGTGAACACGATTTGGTAAAGGTAGCGGTGAGAGGCCATGTAGGAGTACATGGTGGGTTGTCTCATTGCAGCAGTCCTCAGGAACTGAGTTCTGTGTTTGTGATCCATGAACAGTTACTACCACACATTGGGCTCCGGGCGCTCCAATCTCTCTCGACTTATTAATCAACTTGATCTCTGTCCAGGAGTTGCAACTAGTTTCTGGTGTTTGTAGGTAGTGTTAGTAGTCTACCAAGTGGCACCCGTGCAGGTGGGCTTGGGATGAGACTAGGCCTGATGTACGGTGTACCAAGTGGCACCGGATGGTGGGCTTGGAACCCTGCTCACAGTGTTTGAGGCCGTGGCGACACCTGGCGGATCTCCTTGCGGATGGAACCCGAATAGGCGATAAACACGGACGAGAGACTTGTGTGGTTAGTCGGTCGTGGCCGACTCCTCGCCAAAGCTTCCGCTTGAAGGTTGCCGAGATACACGATGTGTACATGGTGGTAAGTGGCGAGAGCGTGTGTGAAGAAGTACACCCTGCAGGGTTAACATCATCTATTGAATAGCCGTGTCCATGGTAAAGGACTTGGGCTGCCTGCAGTTCATAGACAAGTGAAAGTGGATACTCTAAAATGCGCAAGATAAGCGTGAGTGCTATGGATGGCCTTCTTGTAGGGAGACGGGAGCGGATCCATAGTGGTGTATTGATATGGTGAATATGTGGACTCGTGTGCGCCACCCCAAAAGAGATACTTGCAGTCATAGTTCAGGATAGCCACCGAGTCAAAGCTGGCTTGCTGCAGTCAAACTCCACCACCCCCTTTATTGATACCGATGCATATGTAGTTAGTTCTGATGTAAGTCTTGCTGGGTACATTTGTACTCACGTTTGCCTATTTTATGTTTTTGCAGAGAGATGTCAGTCTCGCTAATAGTTCCGCGTGGACTTTGATGTTTAGCTTGTTACCTCAGCTACGATCTTGTACCCTTGGGAGGGTCTTGTAGATAGTCAGGCTTCTCAGCCTTCTTCATTTTGTAGTTGTCTGTACTCATACAAGTTAAGCTTCCGCATGTGCTTGTTGCTTGTATGCTCTGTATGTTGGGTCATGAGACCCATGTTTGTAATACTTCGCTCCTCGGAGCCCAATGAATAAATACTCTGAGTCGTAGAGTCTTGTTGTGATGCCATGTTGTATTGCACATATTGAGCATATTGTGTGTATGATTGAAATGCTTGGTACGTGTGGGATCCGACAACCTAGTTGTCTATCCTTGCTAGCCTCTCTTATGGGGAAATGTAGTCTTGTGCTTCCATGAGCCATAGTAGTCCGCTTCTGACCGGTTCACGAGTCCTACTAGCCCAAAGACTCTCGCTCGGAACACTTGATCTGGCGGCATGTGATTCACTTCGTTCCTTTATGCATCCCTTGAGGAAATGTCACGCGTGACATCCGAGTCATGCCTAGCCTACTACAGCCCGGTTCACGAGTCCTCATAGCCAGTGCTACAGCCCGGATTCGCACGTCACGAATCGACAAGCTCGATGTTGATTCATGTATGTCTGTCCCCGTAAGTTAGTGCCACTTTGGGTTCACGACTAGTCATGCCGGCCCGGGTTCTCTGTCATATGGATGCTAGCGACACTATCATATACGTGAGCCAAAAGGCACAAACGGTCCCGGGCCATGGTAAGGCGACACCCGTGGGAATACTGTGCGTGAGGCCACAAAGTGATATGAGGTGTTACCGGCTAGATTGATGTGACTTGGAATCGGGGTCCTGACAGCTTTGGTATCAGAGCCTGACTGCCTGTAGGATTACCAAGCCAAACTGGTCGAAGTTGAGTCTAGAAATGCTTTAGTTATATAAGGGAATTGATTGTGGAAGGGAACGTAAGGCTCTTTTTACTCCTTATACCCTATGTCCTTCTGATCTGAGTCATCGTCTTCTCTTCTACGGGGATTAAGAACTAGGCCTTCTCATCTATCTATCAGGATGACGAGTTACTATGATAGAGACTTATAGGGTTGATTGATTTAAGCCCAGTTCAGTTTCTACTACTTCCGTGTGTTGACCGTTGATCTTGGAACCTTGATATTGCGATGCTAAGTGGTTATGCCACCATTTGCATGATATGTCTCAAATATTTTTGAGCATTTACAGCCGTTATGCTGTCCGAGTCATCCCAGGTTTCTAAAATAGTCTGATGCATTTTCAAATCCCTTCTTTCCGTTCCTGATGTTTCTTTGGGCCAGTTTAACCACACTAATTGCTGAGTTGAGGTATTCTATTGCCTCGACATATATGTTGGAGTTATTATTATGACCCTAGGTGTCTTAGGAGATTACCTAGTAAACTAGCCATGTTTTGTGTTCCCGGTGTGATGATTCTGGCCACCGTTCTCGAAAGCATCCCACGATGCCATTTAGTAGTAGGTATTCTATTCCTGGGTTCTTGAACCTGAGATTCACCCTACTTACTTCATGTTGATATTGTTTGCTAGTTCCTTTAGGATATTAGTAACCTTGTGATAGTCCTCGAGGCCCGTGGTATATCATTCTTCCTAATACCATGAACCATCCTCAGCGGAAGTTCGTTGAACCAAAAGATCACAATAAGAGTGCTCTTGACGAGTTCTCGATTCTATTGTGTGACTCTGCCAGTTCTACCTTCTTCGCATGGGTTATCCGGAAGAAATATGTTGAACTTGGTTCGACATACTAATCTATGCATCCACAACTCAGAAAGTTATATGTTCCTTTGAGTTGTCCCCCTTCAGTTATATTCTGACCTTCATCTATCAATTGATAGTCAAGGGTATGTGTGCGATCGTGTTCATCGATGCCTACTATTCTTGTGGTCCTTCAAGCCGTTCTATTTTAGAATGAATAGGAGAAACAAACTCCAGAACCTCATCCATATCTAGGATTGGGTCAAAGCAATTGTATTCCGCGGATCAAAATGCCAATCCAGCTTTTGTTCTATTCTACCTTGGAGTGTTACCATCTTTATGTCAAGAATTTCATGAGAATTGTACCATCTCTTATGGATTCTTGCCGCAGTGATACTTCTTGCCATCATTATTCATTCCTCGGTTCCCGTGTTATTGTAACCGGAATGCCGACAAGTGAACTATGGTGTGTGAAATCAATACTACTAGCAACCTCGTTGCTTGGTAGTTAATGGACAATACTCTCACTCTTAGCGTGCTGGTTATTGAATCATCATCCTAAGATTGATCGTGCTACCTAGTCCTTATTTCCAGTGCACTTTTCGATCAAGAGTTAGGATTGTGTCAATCCTTGCCTAATTGATCACATCATCTTGCCCTGAAAAGCAAGATTGTTCTCGAGCCTAGTAACATATTGGTGGTTCATGATTTTCCGAATATCTCCTCGGAAGTGTTACCAGGTTGTCACCTGACCGCTATGTTGAGTTCGTGATCAAGTTGGTTTCTTGTAGCCACCCCCTTTCTCCAAGAATCTGTTTTGGACACCCTTGAGCTAGTTGGTTAAGCTAAACAACAACTTGGAGAGTTGGAAGATAAAAGCTTGTCTAACTTAGTTCATTTCCAAAGGGATATCTTGTGTTTGTGTTTTTTTTGTAAAAGGATGATTTCTTCATCGATTGGTCCTCGTGATTAGTTGTTGAACCTATCATCTTGTCAATACTTTGATTTGGGTGTGGGCTATCCTCAAATCAAATCAGAACCAACGATATTCGTAATGTTGTCTTACTCGTGGTTGATTCCTCGAGCATACACCATTACATATTTTGGTCTGACCAATACTATCACATTGTTCACATAATGGTGGAAGTCCAGTGATATGGAAATTCCGATGAGTTGCTGTTGAGCCCATCAGCAGCATTTTGTCTCCTCCATGATTTGTGTTGAACATCCAGCTAGTGTTGGAAACTTGTGTAATCATTTTCTTCATGCCCCGTTCATGAAGAATATGTTGGATGAAAGAAGTGACTTTCTCTGATTCACATGCATTTGGTGCAAGTTGCCGCCGTGAGTTCGAGAAAGATTGTTTTTGTTTCCTCTGGTACCATCCCAAGTCAGTCATGCATGTGCGAAGTATGCTATGGTTTGACAGGCTCGCTACCTCCATTCTATTATGCATCTCTTAGTACGCCAAGCCACTGATTGATTTGCTCCAGGAGAATAAGTTCCTTCTTAAGAATCATGACTTATGTTAGGACTTCTTTATCCTCGATGATGGTTACCCACCTGAAATCGGTAGTGTTTTATTATAAGACTACTACGTGGTCATGCTTGTCTTGGACAGCGTGTTCACGGGTTTGTGGCAGAACCAGCTCATGTTTTGGAGCTAGCTATCGTAGTTCAATTCCCGAGAATCTCGCAACGTCATCTTGTCAGTTGTGTTGCAAATTTTCTTTTCAGACGTGCCGAGTCTGAAGTATCCTGTTACCAACCAGATCTGAATCTCAGGCAGATATGATGGTTGGAAAATCCCCAACATTTGCATTTTGTTCCCAGCTTGCACCGCCATCGTGCCAATTTCCCATGGACTGCCCCTCTCAGTAATTGATGTCTAGGTTCATCTTCAAAAGTGGACTTACCATGGGTCCCATTCATTTATGATGATAAGCAAAATCATCCATTGCATTGTCTTCAACAAGGTGGTCCACATCATCCATTCTGGTCTGAGTATGCCATTCTTTGACTTCGTTCAAACGATCAATTGTGAATTTCCTCAGGCTGGTATGAAGAGTTTCAATGATCTATGGATCAAAAGTAATTCTTTTTGCCACTTAAGGGGATAATTCTACGAGTCACCTCCCCTAAGGTGCCCCATTATGGAATCATGGCATTTATTTCATCGCTATCTTGAGATCATGCACCACCCTCTTCAGCGTGGGATTTTTGCCTACCCAGTAGAACCTTGTCATCTACCTTTTCCATCACTCCTAATCTGTGTCATGTTTTAGCTCAAGAGATGTTCTAATGTCTCACTCCATGAGTTGATCTTGAGTGCTCGTTCTTCGAGGAAATCCTTTCCTGTAGAGTTTCCTTCTGTCGTTATCGTGTTGGATGAAGATCTCGAAAGCAAAGACATCAAGGTCAATATGAAGCAATGAATCAACATCCTCGAGAAGGACATCTGGATCGTGAAGATTGTGTTAGCTTGTGTCGCTCTGTCTTCTTACCTCACGACTTGAATCTCGGGACGAGATTCTTGTTTAGTAGGGGTGAGTTGTCACATCCCTAATTCTAGTATGCACTAGGCTAGCCCTTCTTGTGTGCATCATGTTAATTTTTCAATTAAAGTTGAAATGGGGATTCTCAAACCCTAGCACCAAATGAATTCGACTAGGGTTCAAATAAAATCTTTTTCATTGAACTCAAAATGCCCTTTAAAAATGTTCAACATTTCTGGGTTGAGGTGGAAGCATCTACCAAAAATGGTTTACATTTTTTCAGGACATATTTGGGCTTTGAATTAATTCAAACATATTTGAATTGGAGCTATTTAAATGCTATATATATTTTAGGTGCTCCAAAAATGTTGGAAATTGTTATGGGTCGCTGGAATAGTTCAGAAAGCACCCCTAATTATTTCTAGGATTTTATAAAATGGTTTAGTATTTTACTAAATCAAAACAGAACATAATAAATAGAAAACAGAAACAATTTAAATTAGAAAACAGAGAGAGAGTTACAGGCGGCCTACCTGTTTCAGCAGCAGAGCTGCCCAGACCCACCGAGGGCAGAGCCGTCTTCTTCCTCCTACCAGTAGGCAGAGGGGAAGCGTGGCGCGCGCGTGTGCGTTCCCGGCCACCTCCTGCTTGCTTCCCTCGACCTGATCCGCGCCCGGAGACGCCCGACGCCTCCCTTCACTTCCCCCTCGCTCTCTGGCTCCCCCCCTCTGCTCTCTCCTCGCTCGTGTCCGAGCGCAGCTGCCGACCGCCGTCTCGTGAACGTGTAGCACCGTGTCCACCGCCGCCCCCATGTCCCGTGGCTGCGTCCACCAGCTCCGCCTCGACGCCGTGAATCTCCAAGCCGAAGAAAGCGCCCGGATGCCCTGCAGCGTCGCGGCCATCGCCATATTCCTCACCGCCTCGGCCACCGAACACCGTCGCCGAATTCGCCACCGACAGGACGCCCTCGAGCCCACTTACCCTCCCTACGAACTCGCGGTGAGCCCCCGAGTCGTTTGCCCCTTCTTCCCTGGTCGCGTTTGACCTCTAGGCCATAGCCCCGCCTTGGCCGAACTCCGGCCGCCGCCCGACTCGTCGCTGCCGCCGCTACACGCTGCCCCAGCACACACCGCAACCACCACTAGATGCGCCGCATCGCGGGCTTTCTAGCGCGCCCAGCCGCTCGTCCATCCGACGCCGGAGATGGCCGGACGAGGAGCGTCGCCACGCCTGCTTACCGTCGGCGATTAGTCGCCGGATTAGATGACGTGGCCCAGGCTTAATTAGCACTAACCACCGATTAGTTAACCCCTAGCTTCATTGACAGACATGACCCACCCGTTAATTAACCACAGGGTTATTCCCTGTTTAATTTAAGCTAATGCCCGTGGCCCCACCGGTCTGTTTGACCTTGCCACCTCAGCGTTGACTGACCCCACCGGTCAGCCTCTGCTGCTGATGCTGTTACACTGACATGCGGGACCCACTCGTCAAGGTTGACCTGGGTCAGCGCTGTTGACCTGCTCACGCAGGCATGACACAGTGCTGATGCAGTAATTGACTTTTGGGTTTTAAAATAATTCAGAAATTCCAGAAATTAGTATAAACTTCTAAAATTCATAGAAAATCAACTGTAACTCCAAATGAAATAATTTATATACGAAAAATTATCAAAAAAATCCAATCTATCCATCGGTACCATTTTCATGCATGTTTGAACAACTTAAAGTTGTTGTATGAAACAATTTGAATTAATGGCATTTGAAATGCCTTATGTGGAGTTTGAATTTGAATCTAGTGTTCAAACCAACTCCATTTAAATCGTTGCTAGCTGCATTAGCTCAACTCACAGCATTTTTCCATGTCACATTCATGCATCATATTGTGGCATTGCATTGATTGTGTTCCCTCTTGTTTGCCGGTGGTTGTACCCCCTCAGTAGACGTATGTTCCGATGATGAGTTCGATGACACCGATGAAGAGCTATATCATCTTCAGAAGTGCCAGGCAAGAAAAACCCCCTTGTTCATTCCGATACAATCCCACTCTCTCGCTCCTGCTCTCTTTTACTGCATTAGGACAACGGCGATTCAACTGTTACATGCTGCGGTAGTTGAACCCCTTTTCCTCTGCATGACCTGTCATTGCCACAGTAAATAGATGAAACCCACTAGCATGAGTAGGAGTTGTTTGAGCCCTCATGTGCCCACTCATTCATGCTTGTTTGTCATGCCCGCTACTGCTTAGAGTTGAGTCAGGTCTGATTCATCGGGGATGAATTGGAATATGGTGGACATGTCCTACTGTTGAGAGCTAAGTGTGTGAACACGATTTGGTAAAGGTAGCGGTGAGAGGCCATGTAGGAGTACATGGTGGGTTGTCTCATTGCAGCCGTCCTCAGGAACTGAGTTCTGTGTTTGTGATCCATGAACAGTTACTACCACACATTGGGCTCCGGCGCCCAAGCTCTCTCGACTTATTAATCAACTTGATCTCCGTCCCGGAGTTGCAAATAGTTTCGGTGTTTGTAGGTAGTGTTAGTAGTCTACCAAGTGGCACCCGTGCAGGTGGGCTTGGGACAGACTAGGCCTGAAGGGCACAGTGTACCAAGTGGCACCCGGATGGTGGGCTTGGGAACCCTGCTCACATCGTTTGGGGCCGTGAGCGACACCTCGGCCGGATCTCCTTGCGGATGGAACCCGAATAGGCGATAAACCTAGATGAGAGACTTGTGTGGTTAGTCAGGTCATGGCCGACTCCCTCGCCAGGCTTCCGCTTGAAGGTTGCCGAGATACACGATGTGTACATGGTGGTAAGTGGCGAGAGCGTGTGTGAAGAAGTACACCCCTGTAGGGTTAACATCATCTATTTGAATAGCCGTGTCCGCGGTAAAGGACTTCTGGGTTTCTTGTACAGTTCATAGACAAGTGAAAGTGGATACTCTAAAATGTGCAAGATAAGCATGAGTGCTATGGATGGCCTTCTCGTAGGGAGACGGGAGTGGATCCATAGTGGTGTATTGATATGGTGAATATGTGGACTCGTGTGCGCCACCCCAAAATAGATACTTGCAGTCGTAGTTCAGGATAGCCACCGAGTCAAAGCTGGCTTGCTGCAGTAAAACTCCACCACCCCCTTTATTGATACCGATGCATATGTAGTTAGTTCTGATGTAA
The DNA here is from genome assembly GCA_021605205.1 of Aegilops longissima. Taxonomy (NCBI): domain Eukaryota; kingdom Viridiplantae; phylum Streptophyta; class Magnoliopsida; order Poales; family Poaceae; genus Aegilops; species Aegilops longissima. The sequence goes on from CM038680.1 coordinate 298,247,874, forward strand.
GTCTTGCTGGGTACATTTGTACTCACGTTTGCCTATTTTATGTTTTTGCAGGGAGACGTCAGCCATGCTAATAGTTCCGTGTAGACTTCGACGTTTAGCTTGTTACCTCAGCTACGATCTTGTACCCTTGGGAGGGTCTTGTAGATAGTCAGGCTTCTCAGCCTTCTTCATTTGTAGTTGTCTGTACTCAGACAAGTTAAGCTTCCGCATGTGCTTGTTGCTTGTATGCTCTGTATGTTGGGTCATGAGACCCATGTTTGTAATACTTGGCTCCTCGGAGCCTAATGAATAAATACTCTGAGTCGTAGAGTCTTTTTGTGATGCCACGTTGTATTGCACATATTGAGCATATTGTGTGTATGATTGAAATGCTTGGTATGTGTGGGATCCGACAACCTAGTTGTTTATCCTTGGTAGCCTCTCTTATGGGGAAATGTAGTCTTGTGCTTCCATGAGACATAGTAGTCCGCTACAGCCCGGTTCACCGAGTCCCGCTAGCCCAAAGACTACTGCTCCGGAACACTTGATGGCGGCATGTGATTCACTTGTTCCTGTGTTCCGTCCTTCTTGAAATGTCACGCGGTGACATCCGAGTCCTACCTAGCCTGCTACAGCCCGGTTCACCGGAGTCCTGTTAGCCCAGTGCTACAGCCCGGATTTGCACGCTGCTGACCGACATGCTCAATGTTGATTCATGTATGCCTGTCCCCGTAAGTTAGTGCCACTTTGGGTTCACGACTAGTCATGTCGGCCCGGGTTCTCTGTCATATAGATGCTAGCGACACTATCATATATGTGAGCCAAAAGGCGCAAACGGTCCCGGGCCATGGTAAGGCGACACCCGTGGGAATACCGTGCGTGAGGCGGCAAAGTGATATGAGGTGTTACCAGCTAGATTGATGTGACTTGGAATCGGGGTCCTGACAATAACTCACAGAAACGTGATTTTCAGTTGATTCTTTTTGAAAAGATTAATAATCAAATTGCTTAGGACTTCCTAATTGATCAGAATTTTTGGAGTTCAATAAGTTTGCGTTTGATACAGATTGCTACAGACTGTTCTGTTTTTGACAGATTCTGTTTTTCGTGTGTTGTTTGCTTATTTTGATGAATCTATGGCTAGTATCGGGGGGTATGAACCATAGATAAGTTGGAATACAGTAGGTATAACACCAATATAAATAAAGAATGAGTTCATTACAGTACCTTGAAGTGGTGGTTTTTTTTCTTATACTAACGGAGCTCATGAGATTTTCTGTTAAGTTTTGTGTTGTGAAGTTTTCAAGTTTTTGGGTAAAGATTTGATGGATTTTGGAATAAGGAGTGGAAAGAGCCTTAGATTGGGGATTCCCAAGGCACCCCAAGGTAAAATTCAAGGACAACCAAAAGCCTAAGCTTGGGGATGGCCCAGAAGGCATCCCCTCTTTCGTCTTCGTCTATCGGTAACTTTACTTGAGACTATATTTTTATTCACCACATGATATGTGTTTTGCTTGGAGCGTCTTGTATGATTTGAGTCTTTGCTTTTTAGTTTACCATGATCATCCTTGTTGTACACACCTTTTGGAGAGACACACATGAATAGGAATTTGTTAGAATACTCTATGTGCTTAACTTATATTTTTTTGAGCTAGATAATTTTGCTCTAGTGCTTCGCTTATATCTTTTAGAGCACGGTGGTGGTTTTATTTTATAGAGACTATTGATCTCTCATGCTTCACTTATATTATTTTGAGAGTCTTTTAGAACAGCATAGTAATTTGCTTTGGCTATAAAATTAGTCCTAATATGATAGGCATCCAAAATGGGTATAATAAAAACTTTCATATAGAGTGCATTGAATACTATGAGAAGTTTGATACTTGATGATGGTTTTGAGATATGAAGATGGTGATATTAGAGTTGTGCTAGTTGAGTAATTGTGAATTTGAGAAATACTTGTGTTGGAGTTTGCAAGTCCCGTAGCATGCACGTATGGTAACCGTTGTGTAACAAATTTGAAGCATGAGGTATTTCTTTGATTGTCATCCTTTGTGTGGAGGTCGGGATCGCGCGATGGTTCACTCCTACCAACCCTTCCCCTAGGAGCATGCGTGTAGTGCTTGGTTTTGATGACTTGTAGATTTTTGCAATAAGTATGTGAGTTCTTTATGACTAATGTTGAGTCCATGGATTATACGCACTCTCACATTTCCATCATTGCTAGCCTCTTCGGTACCATGCATTGCCCTTTGTCACCTTGAGAGTTGGTGCAAACTTCGCCGGTGCATCCAAACCCCGTGATATGATACGCCCTATCACACATAAACCTCCTTATATCTTCCTCAAAACAGCCACCATACCTACCTATTATGGCATTTCCATAGCCATTCTGAGATATATTGACATGCAAATTTCCATCGTTTCATTTATTATGACACGCTTCATCATTGTCATATTGCCTTGCATGATCATGAAGTTGACATCGTATTTGTGGCAAAGCCACCATGCGTAATTTTTCATACATGTCACTCTTGATTCATTGCCCATCCCGGTACACCGCCGGAGGCACTCATATATATTCATATTTTATTCTAGTATCGAGTTGTAATCAATGAGTTGTAAATAAATAGAAGTGTGATGATAATCATTATTGGAGCATTGTCCCCAAAAAAGAGAAAGGCCAAATAAAAAAAGAAAGGCCCAAAAAAAGTAGAAAGGAAATAAAAGGGACAATGTTACTATCCTTTTTCCACACTTGTGCTTCAAAGTAGCACCATGATCTTCATTGTAGAGAGTCTCTTATTTTGTCACTTTCATATACTAGTTAGTTTTTCATTATAGAACTTGGCTTGTATATTCCAACAATGGGCTTGCTCAAATGCCCTAGGTCTTCGTGAGCAAGCAAGTTGGATGCACACCCACTTAGTTTCTTTTGTTGAGCTTTCATACATTTATAGCTCTAGTGCATCCGTTGCATGGCAATCCCTACTCCTTGCATTGACATCAATTGATGGGCATCTCCCTAGCCCGTTGATTAGCCGCGTCAATGACAGACTTTCTCTTTTTTTGTCTTCTCCACACAACCCCCATTATCATATTCTATTCCACCTATAGTGCTATGTCCATGGCTCACGCTCATGTATTGCGTGAAAGTTGAAAAAGTTTGAAAAGGCTAAAGCATGAAACAATTGCTTGGCTGAAACCGAGGTTGGGCATGATTTGAATATTTTGTGTGACGAAGATGGAGCATAGCCAAACTATATGATTTTGTAGGGATGAACTTTATTTGGCCATGTTATTTTGAGAAGACATGATTGTTTAATTAGTATGCTTGAAGTATTATTATTTTTATGTCAATATTAAACTTTTATCTTGAATATTTCGGATCTGAACATTCATGCCACAATAAAGAGAATCACATTGAAAATTATGATAGGTAGCATTCCACATCAAAAATTCGGTTTTTATCATTTACCTACTCGAGGACGAGCAGGAATTAAGCTTGGGGATGCTTGATACGTCTCCAACGTATCTATAATTTTTTATTGTTCCATGCTATTATATTATCTGTTTTGGATGTTTAATGGGCTTTACTATGCACTTTTATATTATTTTTGGGACTAACCTATTAACCGAAGGCCCAGTGCAAATTGTTGTTTTTTTGCCTATTTCAGTGTTTCGCAGAAAAGGAATATCAAACAGAATCCAAACGGAATGAAACCTTCGCGAGGATCGTTTTTGGAACAAATGCAATACAGGAGACTTGGAGTGGACGTCAAGGAAGCAGCGAGGAAGCAACGAGGCAGGAGTGCGCGCCCCCCACACTCGTGGGCCCCTCGCAACTCCACCGACCTACTTCTTTCGCCTATATATACGCATATGCCCTGAAAACATCCACGAGCACCACGAAACCGTGATAAGATTCTGAAAGAGTTCAAAATGGGTCAGTCAAAGAAGGAGTTCTTGCCTGAGTTGTAAAGGTATGAAGTTGAGTAAGACTCAAAACCCGACCATGGCAGAAGATAGAGAGAGAATAAAAGTCATTCCCTATGCCTCAGCCATAGGTTCTATAAAGTATGCCATGCTTTATATTAGACCTATTGTGTACCTTTCCATGAGTTTGGCAAGGGGGTACAATGGTGATCCAGGAGTAGATCACTGGACAGCGGTCAAAATTATCCTTGGGCACCTTAAAGAGGACTAAGGAAATGTTTCTCGGTGTTAAAGAGTTCGTCGTAAAGAGTTACGTTGATGCAAGCTTTGACACTGATCTAGATGACTCTAAGTCTCAATCTAGATACGTATTGGAAGTGGGAGTAATTAGCTAGAGTAGCTCCATGTAGAGCATTGTAGACATAGAAATTTGCAAAATACATACGGAACTAAATGTGGCAGACCCGTTGACTAAACTTCTCTCACAAGCAAAACATGATCACACCTTATTACTCTTTGGGTGTTAATCACACGACGATGTGAACTAGATTATTGACTCTAGTAAACCCTTTGGGTGTTTGTCACATGGCGATGTGAACTATAGGTGTTAATCACATGGCGATGTGAACTATAGGTGTTATTCACATGGCGATGTGAACTAGATTGTTGACTCTAGTGCAAGTGGGAGACTGAAGGAAATATGCCCTAGAGGCAATAGTAAAGTTGTTATTTTATATTTCCTTATATCATGATAAATGTTTATTATTCATGCTAGAATTGTATTAACCGGAAACTTGATGCATGTGCGAATACATAGACAAAACACAGTGTCCCTAGTAACCCTCTACTAGACTAGCTCGTTAATCAAAGATGGTTAAGTTTCCTAACCATAGACATGTGTTGTCATTTGATGAACGGGATCACGTCATTAGGAGAATGATGTGATGGACATGACCCATCCGTTAGCTTAGCATATTGATCGTTTAGTTTTATTGCTATTGCTTTCTTCATGTCATATACATATTCCTTTGACTATGAGATTATGCAACTCCCGGATACCGGAGGAGTACCTTGTGTGCTATCAATTGTCACAGTGTAACTGGGTGATTATAAAGATGCTCTGCAGGTATCTCCGAAGGTATTTGTTGGGTTGGCATAGATCGAGATTAGGATTTGTCACTCCGAGTATCGGAGAGGTATATCTGAGCCCTCTCGGTAATGCACATCATAAGAAGCCTTGCAAGTAATGTAACTAATGAGTTAGTTGCGGGATGATGCATTACAGAATGAGTAAAGATACTTGCCGGTAACGAGATTGAACTAGGTATGATGATACCGACGATCGAATCTCGGGCAAGTAACATACTGATGGCAAAGGGAATAACGTATGTTGTCATTACGGTTCGACCGATAAAGATCTTCTAGAATATGTAGGAGCCAATATGAGGATCCAGGTTCCTCTATTGGTTATTGACTGGAGAGGTGTCTCGGTCGTGTCTACATAGTTCTCGAACCCGTATGGTCCGCACGCTTAACGTTCGATGACGATATAGTATTATATGAGTTATATGATTTGGTGACTGAATATTGTTCGGAGTCCTGGATGAGATCACGGACATGACGAGGAGTCTCGAAATGGTCGAGAGGTAAATTTTGATATATAGGACGATGATATTTGGACACCAGAAGTGTTCCGGAGAGTATCGGGTACTTATCGGGTCACCGGAAGGTGTTCCGGGTACCCCCGGCAATCCTATGGGAGGAAGGTGTTCCGGGTACCCCCGGTAATCCTATGGGCCATATGGGCCTTGTGAAGGAACACACCAGCCCACAAGGGGCTGGTGCGCCCTATAGGGCCATAGGAGGTGGAGAAGGAAAGGTGGAATTATGATTCCCACTTCCTTCCCTCACCCCCCCCCCTTTCCTTCCCCTTCATGCATACATGGAAAGGAGGCGCAGGGCAAGGAAAGCCCCAAGGGGGCCGGCGGCCAGCCCTTGGGCGCCTCCTGGCCTCTCCCCTCCCCCTCCCACCTATATATATGTGGGGAGGGGCGCCTAGAAGACACACCAATAATTGTTAGCCGTGTGCGGCACCCCCCCCCCTCCACAGTTTATGCCTCCGGTCATATTCACGTAGTGCTTAGGCGAAGCCCTGCGCGGATCACTTCACCATCACCGTCACCACGCTGTCGTGCTGACGGAACTCTCCCTCTACACTTTGCTGGATCAAGAGTTCGAGTGACATTATCGAGTTGAACATATGCAAAACTCGGAGGTGCCGTACGTTCGCTACTTGATCAGTCAGAATGAGAAGAAGTTCGACTACATCAACCGCATTGTCGACCGCTTCTGCTTTCGGTCTACGAGGGTACGTGGACACACTCTCCCCCTCTCGTTGCTATGCATCTCCTAGATAGATCTTGCATGAGCGTAGGAATTTTTTTGAAGTTGCATGCTACTTTTCCCAACAAATATTTTGACCATCAATTGTACCACAATTGTACTACTACTAGTAGGAACATATGGAGTAGTACTGTATAACGGAAATAGGTCTCCCGTGCTAGCATACCTCTGGGTTCACTTCATCCTCCAGGTATCATCCATATTGCGAGTAGAACCAAATTCTCGTGCATGCGGAAGCGCGAAGAAGGGATTTTTCTTTTTTGAGGATAACTGCATATTCCTTAACCAGAGAATGTTTGTGTCTCCCACGCATGCGCCAATATCCATCCGAACCAGCTATGACACATTTTTTTATATCTGTTTGCATAGGTCCCACCTGTCAGGAGGGGTGTAGAAATAAAAAGGAATCATAAAATGTCTCGCCATGGTGATTAGAAAGAGTGACCTCAACTAGCCAGTGGCACATGTAGCGCTAGAAGGATGGGCATGTACACGGACATGTACCACTCCTCAGTCTACCCGCGTAGCCTTTTCGTTTAGTCTACTTAGCCGTCTAATCAACTGCCTGCAGGCCACTTCTCCCACTTACTTCTTCATCGGGAACCGGTTTTCCTCGGCTTCTTCACCTCTCCTTCATCTTTATTTGCATCCAAACCCCACTACATTCACATTGTTTTAACCTCTTCAAAGCCCCTTTAAATAATCATCTTCTTCAGCTAGACTATCCATCTAATCCTAATTCTCCAAACCATAGCCCTCTAGTCCAGCGATTCCAAATGGTGAAAGAGATCCAGATGCAGGTTTTTAGCGTCCAACATGTCCTCGTCGAAGGCTTGTTGAGCATAGTTGCCACGGTCACCGACCACCCAAGGGTTGTTCGGAAGTGGATCAGCGATGTATCCAACTCCCTCCAAAAGGGAGAGATGAAGGTCATCGGTCTCGACGTAGAGTACACGGAGCGTGCCACTAGGATGATCCAACGCGTCGCCCTCCTTCAGCTGCGCCTCGAAGATGATGTTTTGGTGTACTACATCATACACGCGCCCTCCATACCAGGTGAGCTCCATGATTTCTTGTCTCGGGAGGACATATACTTCTGTGGGGCAGCCATCGAAGGGGACAAACAGAAGCTGGCGCCATACAACCTTGATTTGAAAAGCAACGCTGGCCTACAAACCAGAATCAAAATTCATGTAGAAGATTGTGATAAACACACACCATCCCTATTCGACGTAGCAAATTTTGTGCTTGGAAAAAATCTTCAGAAGGGTGACGAGACGCTGGCATTAAGGTCGTCTAGATGGGAGAATTATCCCTTGACGTACAAGCGGATAAAATATACTGCCGTCGATGCCCGTGTGAGTTTCGAGATAGCTGCAAGGACCAAAGAGCTTGTTGCGAAACCGTCTCCCACACAAGTTGTACGCAACAAGGCCCTTCTCGTCGCTCAAGGCTACACTCAAGTGGAAGGTATGGACTATGGTGAGACATATGCCCCCGTTGCTAGACTTGAGTCTGTACGCATCTTACTTGCTTATGCCAATCACCATGATATCACTTTATACCAAATGGACATTAAAAGTGCTTTTTTAAATGGTGAAATTGAGGAGGAAGTTTATGTTAAACAACCTCCCGGCTTTGTTAATCCTAAGAAACCTAATCATGTTTACAAACTTCACAAAGCTCTTTATGGTCTTGAATAAACTCCTAGAGCATGGTATAAATGCTTGACCAAGTTTCTTATTGAAAAAGGCTTTGAAATTAGGAAGATTGATTCTACACTTTTTACTAAAACGGTTAATGGTGAATTATTTTTGTGCCAAATTTATGTGGATGATATCATATTTGGTTCGACTAACCCTCATTTTATTGAAAAGTTTGGAAGGCTAATGTCGGAGAAGTTTGAGATGTCTATGATGAGTGAACTCAAATTCTTTCTTGGTTTGCAAATCAAGCAAACTAAGGAAGGTACCTTTGTTTCTCAAACAAGGTATACCAAGGACCTTTTCAAGAAGTTCAATATGTAAGAAAGCAAAGGTATGAAAACACCCATGCCTACTAGTGGACATCTTGACTTGACTAAGGATGGCAAACCGGTTGACCAAAAGGTTTACCGTTCTATGATTGGTTCATTGTTATATCTATGTGCCTCCCGTCCCGATATTATGCTAAGTGTGTGCATGTGTGCACGATATCAAGCGGCCCCTAAAGAGTGTCATCTAAAGGCTGTGAAAAGGATAGTGAGATACTTAATTCATACACCAAACTTTGGTATTTGGTATCCTAAGAGGTCGTCTTTTGATCTTGTTGGCTACTCCGATTCGGACTATGCCAGTGACAAGGGTGATAGAAAGTCCACTTCAGATACTTGTCAATTTCTTTGGACATCCCTTGTGTCTTGGTCCTCCAAGAAACAAAACTCGGTATCCTTATCCACCGTCGAAGTGGAATATATTGCCGTCGGATCATGTTGTGCTCAATTACTTTGGATGACCCAAACCCTTAAGGACTATGGGATATATGTGGAACATGTTCCATTGCTTTGTGATAATGAGAGTGCTATTAATATTGCTCACAATCCCGTGCAACATTCTCGAACTAAGCATATTGAATTTTGTCATCATTTCATTGGAGATCATGTTGCTAAAGGTGACATCAATCTTAAGCATGTTCGTACCGATAAGAAATTGGCGGATATATTCACCAAACCGCTTGATGAGAAAGTATTTTGCCGTTTGAGAGGTGAATTGAATATCATTGATGCCTCAAATTTGGAGTAGAAACTCCATTTGGATACATGCATGGCATGAGCCCTTTATGAGTAATCCTTGATATTTCTCTTATGATGATGATCATATGTCTTGGGTCTATACTTGTACCCTTGCATGTTATCTAATCCTTGTAGGTACTTAGATGAGCCCAAATCCATGAGATTGCAAGTCACTCACATTTTGAGCAATCTCTACATCACCAAGTTCCTACTATGTGGTTGTTGAGTACAAGGAAGCATGAACCCACTCATATATATATATATATATATATATATATATATATATATATATATATATATATATATATATATATATATATATATATATATATATATATATATATATATATATATATCAAATTTAATTTGTATTAAGTCTCATGATTGTCATTTTGGATACACAAGTGTTTTTCCTTGTAAGACTAATCCATGTAGGAAGATGAACTCAAACTCCTAGTGGTGCTCCCAACTCTTGATGGACTACATCAACCTTGAGCATCCAACACAAGTTCGAATCCATGATCAAGATCAACACCACAACCCAAGGTATGTCAATCCATCTTAGAGAAGCTTTGCCCCAAGCCATGAGTCAAAGCAACTCAACAAGATGTGAACATATCAAAATGCTTAAACAAAAATGGCAACCCCATTTTGAGCTTAAGCGATGAGTATGACCTACGATCAAGTGTTATCACTTGACTCCTCGGTCAATATACTCTAACATAGGTGACTTTGTCGCTGAACCCTTCTAGATGAAGTTCTCTAGTGTTTATTTGTGTTCTTGCATATATTTCTTGCTATCTTGTTCTCCTTATAAAAAAACTTTATCTAGATCTCTTTTCTTATGCATGTTTTTCTCAGTAACTTATATGTCTAATTCTTTGCAGATCATTCAGTTAATTCCTTGCAAATGCTTGTGAGATATAATTTGCCAAGTGAGCTGAGTTGACAAAAAATTCCTCTATATTGAATTCGGACTCACCAATTCATGCCTATCGGCTAGACCGAACTACAAGAATATCTTGTAGACAGTTCATCGGTATAACCGACATGGACTACCCGGCCTGACCGATATGCATCATCCATGACACAGCCAATTCGGTGTCGCTGATGGAACTGGATCGGCGTTACCGATTTCACTGATGAGAAACCTTTTTGTCATTGCATTCTGCATATTCAATTTCCTCTCCAGCTCCACTCAATGATTCTTATTCCTCTACTCGCATCTTAAACTACATGCTTCTTTGTAGTGTATCTCAAGGACCAAACCTATTCGACTCATGCTCCATAAATACCCTTCTTGGAAATTAATGTCAAAGGGGGAGATAGAGCACATCAAAGCTTATCATATGAGCACATCAAATCTTATCATATGAGCACATCCAAGCTCTTCCAGGTGCTAGTAAAACAAGAGGAGAGAAGTCACATGTCTTTTAGAAGGGAAAGACATGTCAACATATTTGATCTTAGTTATTGTGATTGCATATCATTGTTACCATTTCTTGCATTTCTTCACCTCTGATTTTCTCTCACCCTACCTTCTCTTGTTATCCAACATCAGATTCTGGGGGAGAAAGAGTTCATATCTAAGGGAAGGAAATCTTTGGAATTCATTGCATATCTTTAAAGTCTTTGGGGACATGTCAGTATCTAAATAGAGTACCTAGTACTCACCCATTACATGTCATCCCAGTCTTGGTACTCTTGTGGTTTTCTGAAATTGCTTTATCTAGAGCGTTCTTGTGTTATCTAACCTTGTTTTCTCAAGTCCACTTCTTCTAAAGCCAGCGCAAGACCACAAGGTAAGAATATGCATCATATTCATGCGCATGATGATCGCTTGCTGATGTACATATTGTTTTCAAGAAGGATCCATGAACATGGAGGTACACTTCCTTACATCCACATCATTTTCTCTGATGCATATAGCCAAGATGCATGTAACTCATTGCTTGCTCTGTCATGCCTATGCATTCACATGTTCTCACATTCCATCTTCACATGATTGCATACATGTAGGGGGGGGGGGGCTATGCATGTTACATGTCTTTCCAAAGCTTTACTTATTACTCTTCATATCTTTATCTAAAGCTTTGATGTATGTTGTCATCAATTACCAAGCACAAGTGCTCCCTGGGTGATTTTGGTAATTAATGTCAACATATCTCTTGTTGGACTAATACTTTTACCTAGTGTATTTCAGATGAGTTCAACAATGGCGTGGTAAGAACAAGAGGATGTGGAACCCCTTCAAAATGCTGAGGGAAAAGATTGGCAAAAGCTCAAGACTCTTCATTTCTATTTTAGTGATCCAAGATCACATTGAGTCCATAGGGAAGTCAATACTATTAAAAGGAGATGAGGTGTTGCTTAATGGTCTACTTGCTCAAAGTGCTTATCGATATTGCTCCAAAACCCTCAGCCACTTTCTCATTTCCACATTGTCCAAAACTCAAAGTCAAACTCGGCCCCACCGATTTGATCTATCCGGCGCCACCGAGTTCATATGACATAGCCACTGCCAGAAACCCTAGAAAATTAGGTCACACCGATACGGATCTCGGTCTCACCGAGATGGCCCTGTAAACTCTATGTTGCCTATTGCAATTATTTCGGCTCACCGAAATGTGCAATCGGTCCCACCGAGTTTGCTTGACCAACTCTCTGTTGTCTTATTGCTTCACTTCGGCCTAACCGAGTTGATGCAATCGGTGCCACCGAGATGAGGTTTTGCCCTAGCCCTAGCACATCGGTCCCAACGAGTTGATCCCGTCGTTCCCACCGAAATTCCTACCGTTCACATTTTGAACTAAATCGGTCTCACCGAGTTTTGCTATTCGGTCTGACCGAGTTGGGTCAAATGTGTGTAACGGTTGGATTTTGTGAAGGAAATATGCCCTAGAGGCAATAATAAAAGTTATTATTTATTTCCTTATATCATGATAAATGTTTATTATTCATGCTAGAATTGTATTAACCGGAAACATAATACATGAGTGAATATATAGACAAACAGTATGTCACTAGTATGCCTCTACTTGACTAGCTTGTTAATCAAAGATGGTTATGTTTCCTAACCATGAACAAGGAGTTGTTATTTGATTAACAAGGTCACATCATTAGTTGAATGATCTGATTGACATGACCCATTCCGTTAGCTTAACACTTGATCGCTTAGTATGTTAATGCTTTCTTCATGACCCATACATGTTCCTGTAACTATGAGATTATGCAACTCCGTTTACGGAGGAACACTTTGGTGCTACCAAACGTCACAACGAATCGGGTGATTATAAAGGAGTACTGAGGTGTCTCCAAAGGTACATGTTGGGTTGGCGTATTTGAGATTAGGTTTTGTCACTCCGATTGTCGGAGAGGTATCTCCAGGCCTTCTCGGTAATACACATCACTTAAAGCCTTGCAAGCATTACAACTAATGAGTTAGTTGTGTGATGATGTATTACGGAACGAGTAAAGAGACTTACCGGTAACGAGATTGAACTAGGTATTAGATACCGACGATCGAATCTCGGGTAAGTAACATACCGATGACAAAGGAACAACGATGTCGTTATGCGGTTTGACCGATAAAGATCTTCGTAGAATATGTAGGAACCAATATGGGCATCCAGGTTCCGCTATTGGTTATTGACCGAGAATGGTTCTAGGTCATGTCTACATAGTTCTCGAACCCGTAGGGTCCGCACGCTAACGCTTCGATGACGAGTTCATTATGAGTTTATAAGTATTGATGCACGAAGGTTGTTCGAGTCCGGATGTGATCACGGACATGACGAAGAGTCTCGAAATGGTCGAGACATAAAGATTGATATATTGGAAGCCTATGTTTGGACTTGGAAGGGTTCCGAGTGAAAACAGGATGTTCTGGAACACCGGGGTTACGGAACCCCGGGGTATATGGGCCTTCATGGGCCACAAGGGAGAAGAGGAAGGGCGGCCAGGTGGGCTGCGCCCCCTCCCCTCTGGTCTGAATAGGACAAGGAGAGGGGGCGCCTTCCCTCTTCCCCTCCTCCAATCCTAATCCAACTAGGAGGGGGAGTCCTACTCCGGTGGGAGTAGGACTCCTCCTTGTCGCCTCCCCTTGGGCCGCCACCTCCCCTTGTCTCCTTTATATCTGGGGCAGGGGCACCCATGACACACAAGTTGATCTACGGATCTTTCCTTAGTCGTGTGCGGTGCCCCTTCCACCATATTCCACCGGTCATATCGTCATGAGCTTAAGCGAAGCCCGCGCCGGAGAAGTCATATCGTCGCGGAGCTTAGGCGAAGCCCTGCGTCGGTGGAGCATTAACATCGTCACCACGCCGTCGTCGTCTTGTGGAACTCATCCCCGACACTTTGCTGGATCGGAGTCCGGGATCGTCATCGAGCTGAACGTGTGCAGAACTCGGAGGTGCCGTACGTTCGGTGCTTGGATCGGTCGGATCGTGAAGACGTACGACTACATCAACCGCGTTGTTATAACGCTTCCGCTTTCGGTCTACGAGGGTACGTGGACGGACACTCTCCCTCTCGTTGCTATGCCATCACCATGGTCTTGCGTGATCGTAGGAAATTTTTGAAATTACTACGTTCCCCAACAGTGGCATCCGAGCCTGGTTTTATGCTTTGATGTCATATGCACGAGTAGAACACAAGTGAGTTGTGGGCGATACAAGTCATACTACCTACCAGCATGTCATACTTTGGTTCAGCGGTATTGTGAGATGAAGCGGCCCGGACCGACATTACGCAGACGCTTACGCGAGACTGGTTTCACCGCCCGAGCACTCGTTGCTTAAAGGTGACCGGCGGGTGTCTCTCTCTCACTTTAGTTGAATCGAGTGTGGCTACGCCCGGTCCTTGAGAAGGTTAAAACGAGTCTATTTGACGAAGTATCGTTGTGGTTTTGATGCGTAGGTAAGAACGGTTCTTGCTCAGCCCGTAGCAGCCACGTAAAACTTGCAACAACAAAGTAGAGGACGTCTAACTTGTTTTTGCAGGGCATGATGTGATGTGATGTGGTCAAGACGTGATACTATATTGTATGAGATGATCATGTTTTGTAACCGAGTTATCGGCAATGGCAGAGCCATATGGTTGTCGCTTATTGTATGAAATGCAACGCCATGTAATTGCTTTACTTTATCACTAAGGAGTAGCGATAGTCGTAGAAGCAATAGTTGGCGAGACGACAACGATGCTACGATGGAGATCAAGGTGTCGCGCCGGTGGCGATGGTGATCATGACGGTGCTTGGCGATGGAGATCACAAGCACAAGATGATGATGACCATATCATATCACTTATATTGATTGCATGTGATGTTTATCCTTTATGCATCTTATCTTGCTTTGTTTGACGGTAGCATTATAAGATGATCTCTCACTAAAATTATCAAGAAGTGTTCTCCTGAGTATGCACCGTTGCCAAAGTTCGTAGTACCCGGACACCACGTGATGATCGGGTGTGATAAGTTCTACGTCCATCTACAACGGGTGCAAAACAGTTGCACACGCGAATACTCAGAGTTAAACTTGACGAGCCTAGCATATAACAGATATGGCCTCGAACACGGAGACCGAAGGTCGAACGTGAATCATATAGTAGATATGATCAACATAGTGATGTTCACCATTGAAACTACTCCGCCTCACGTGATGATCGGACATGGTTTAGTTGATTTGGATCACGTGATCACTTAGATGACTAGAGAGATGTCTGTCTAAGTGGGAGTTTTTAATATGATTAATTGAACTTAAATTTATCATGAACTTAGTACCGATAGTATTTTGCTTGTCTATGTTTATGTAGATAGATGGCTCGTCTGTTGTTCCGTTGAATTCTAATGCGTTCCTTGAGAAAGCAAAGTTGAAAGATGATGGTAGCAATTACACGGACTGGGTCCGTAATTTGAGGATTATCCTCATTGCTGCACGAAAAATTACGCCCGGAAGCACCGCTGGGTGAGCGAACTGCTGCTGCAGATGCCGAGCCGAAGTTGTGAACGTCGCAAAGCGAGCTGATGACTACTCAATAGTTCAGTGTGCCATGCTTTACGGCTTAGAACCGGTCTTCAACAACGTTTTGAACGTCATGGAGCATATGAGATGTTCCAAGAGTTGAAGCTAATATTTCAAGCAAATGCCCGGATTGAGAGATATGAAGTCTCCAATAAGTTCTATAGCTGCAAGATGGAGGAGAATAGTTCTGTCAGTGAGCACATACTCAAAATGTCTGGGTATAACAATCACTTAATTCAGCTGGGAGTTAATCTTCCGGATGATAGTGTCATTGATGAATTCTCCAATCACGCCACCAAGCTACAAGAGCTTCGTGATGAACTATAATATGCAAGGGATGACTAAGACAATTCCTGAGCTCTTCGCGATGCTAAAAGCCGCGGAAGTAGAAATCAAGAAAGAGCATCAAGTGTTGATGGTCAACAAGACCACTAGTTTCAAGAAAAAGGGCAAAGGGAAGAAGAAGGGAAACTTCAAAAAGAACAACAAGAAAGTTGCTGATCAAGAGAAGAAACCCAAGTTTGGACCTAAGCCTGAAACTGAGTGTTTTTACTGCAAGCGCACGGACATCGGAAGCGGAACTGCCCCAAGTATTTGGCGGATAAAAGGATGGCAAGGTGAACAAAGGTATATGTGATATACATGTTATTGATGTGTACCTTACTAGAGCTCGTAGTAGTAGCACTGGTATTTGATCTGGTTCATTGCTAATATTTGCAACTCGAAACAGGGACTACGGAATAGACGAGCATCGGCAAAGGACGAGGTGACGATGCGCGTGGGAAATGGTTCCAAAGTCAATGTGATCGCGGTCGGCACGCTACCTCTACATCTACCTTGAATTAGTTTTAGACCTAAATAATTGTTATTTGGTGCCGCGTTGAGCATGAACATTATATCTGGATCTTGTTTAATGCGAGACGGTTATTCATTTAAATCAGAGAATAATGGTTGTTCTATTTATATGAGTAATATCTTTTATGGTCATGCACCCTTGAAGAATGGTCTATTCTTGTTGAATCTCGACAGTAGTGATACACATATTCATAATGTTGAAGCCAAAAGATGCAGAGTTGATAATGATAGTGCAACTTATTTGTGGCAATCGCCGTTTAGGTCATATCGGTGTAAAACGCATGAAGAAACTCCATCTTGATGGGCTTCGAATCACTTGATTATGAATCACTTGGTACTTGCGAACCGTGCCTCATGGGCAAGATGACCAAAACGCCGTTCTCGGAACTATGGAGCGAGCAACTGATTTGTTGGAAATCATACATACCGATGTTTGTGGTCCAATGAATGTTGAGGCACTTGGCGGTATCGTTATTTTCTCACCTTCATAGATGATTTGAGCAGATATGGGTATATCTACTTAATGAAACACAAATCTGAAACATTTGAAAAGTTCAAAGAATTTCAGAGTGAAGTGGAAAATCATCGTAACAAGAAAATAAAGTTTCTACGATCTGATCGTGGAGGAGAATATTTGAGTTACGAGTTTGGTTTACATTTGAAACAATGTGGAATAGTTTCGCAACTCACGCCACCCGAACACCACAGAGAAATGGTGTGTCCGAACATCGTAATCGTATTTTACTAGATATGGTGCGATCTATGATGTCTATTTCGATTTACCGCTATCGCTTTGGGGTTATGCTTTAGAGACGGCCGCATTCACGTTGAATAGGACACCGTCAAAATCCGTTGAGACGACGCCTTATGAACTGTGGTTTGGCAAGAAACCAAAGTTGTCGTTTCTTAAAGTTTGGGGCTGCGATGCTTATGTAAAGAAACTTCAACCAGATAAGCTCGAACCCAAATCGGAAAAATGTGTCTTCATAGGATACCCAAAGGAGACTGTTGGGTACACCTTCTATCACAGATCTGAAGGCAAGATTTTCGTTGCTAAATTCGGGTCCTTTCTAGAGAAGGAGTTTCTCTCGAAAGAAGTGAGTGGGAGGAAAGTAGAACTTGATGAGATAATCAGATCTGCTCCCTTATTGGAAAGTAGTTCATCACAAGAAATGGTTCTGTGACAACTACACCAATTAGTGAGGAAACTAATGATGATGATCATGAAGCTTGAGATCAAGTTGCTCTTGAACCTCGAGGTCAACCAGAGTAAAATACGCACAGAGTGGTACGGTAATCTTATTCGGAAGTCATGTTACTTGACCATGGCGAACCTACAAACTATGAAGAAGCGATGGTGAGCCCAGATTCGCAAAATGGCTGGATGCCATGAAATCTGAGATGGGATCCATGTATGAGAACAAAGTATGGACTTTGGTTGACTTGCCCGATGATCGGCAAGCCATTGAAAATAAATGGATCTTTAAGAAGAAGGCGACGCCGATGGTAATGTAACTGTCTACAAAGCTCGACTTGTTGCAAAAGGTTTTCGACAAGTTCAAGGGGTTGACTACGATGAGACTTTCTCACCGAAGCGATGCTTAAGTCTGTCCGAATCATGTTAGCAATTGCCGCATTTTATGATTATGAAATTTGGCAAATGGATGTAAAACTGCATTCTTGAATGGATTTCTAGAAGAAGAGTTGTATATGATGCAACCAGAAGGTTTTGTCGATCCAAAAGGTGCTAACAAAGTGTGCAAGCTCCAGCGATCAATTTATGGTGCAGTGCAAGCCTCTCGGAGTTGGAATAAACGCTTTGATAGTGTGATCAAAGCATATGGGTTTGTACAGACTTTTGGAGAAGCTGTATTTACAAAAGGGTGAGTGGGAGCTCAGTAGCATTTCTAATATTATATGTGGACGACATATTATTGATTGGAAATGATATAGAATTTCTGGATAGCATAAAAGGATACTTGAATAAAAGTTTTCAATGAAAGACCTCGGTGAAGCTGCTTACATATTGGGCATCAAGATCTATAGAGATAGATCAAGACGCTTAATTAGACTTTCACAAAGCACATACCTTGATAAAGTTTTGAAAAGTTCAAAATGGATCGAGCAAAGAAAGGTTTTTACCTGTGTTACAAGGTGTAAGATTGAGTCGGACTCAATGCCCGACCACAGCAGAAGATAGAGAAAATGAAAGATGTTCCTATGCTTCAGCCATAGGCTCTATCATGTATGCAATGCTGTGTACCGACTGACGTATGCTTAGCTGTAAGCTTGGCGGGAAGGTACCAAAGTAATCCAGAGTGGATCATTTGGACAGCGGTCAAGAACATCCTGAAATACCGAAAAGGACTAAGGATATGTTTCTCGATATGGAGGTGACAAAGAGCTAGTCGTAAATGGTTACGTCGATGCAAGCTTTGACACCGATCGAACGATTCTAAATCGCAAACCGGATACGTGTTTTTATTAAACCGTGGAGCTGTCGGTTGGTGCAGTTCTAAACAAAGCGTCGTGGCGGGATCTACATGTGAAGCGGAGTACATAGCTGCTTGAAGCAGCGAATGAAGGAGTCTGGATGAAAGAGTTCATTTCGATCTAGGTGTCATACCTAGTGCATCGGGACCGATGAAGATCTTCGTGACAATCTTGGTGCAATTGCCTTGGCAAAGGAATCCAGATTTCACAAGAGGACCAAGCATATCAAGAGACGCTTCAATTCCATTCGGGACCAAGTCCAAGTGGGAGACATAGAGATTTGCAAAATACATACGGATCTGAATGTTGCGAGACCGTTGACTAAGCCTCTTCCACGAGCAAAACATGATCAGCACCAAGACTCCATGGGTGTTAGGATCATTACTTTGTAATCTAGATTATTGACTCTAGTGCAAGTGGGAGATGAAGGAAATATGCCCTAGAGGCAATAATAAAAGTTATTATTTATTTCCTTATATCATGATAAATGTTTATTATTCATGCTAGAATTGTATTAACGGAAACATAATACATGTGTGAATATATAGACAAACAAGATGTCACTAGTATGCCTCTACTTGACTAGCTTGTTAATCAAAGATGGTTATGTTTCCTAACCATGAACAAGGAGTTGTTATTTGATTAACAAGGTCACATCATTAGTTGAATGATCTGATTGACATGACCCATTCCGTTAGCTTAACACTTGATCGTTTAGTATGTTAATGCTTTCTTCATGACCCATACATGTTCCTGTAACTATGAGATTATGCAACTCCCGTTTACCGGAGGAACACTTTGGGTGCTACCAAACGTCACAACATAACAGGGTGATTATAAAGGAGTACTACAGGTGTCTCCAAAGGTACATGTTGGGTTGGCGTATTTCGAGATTAGGTTTTGTCACTCCGATTGTCGGAGAGGTATCTCCAGGCCTTCTCGGTAATACACATCACTTAAAGCCTTGCAAGCATTACAACTAATGAGTTAGTTGTGTGATGATGTATTACGGAACGAGTAAAGAGATTTACCGGTAACGAGATTGAACTAGGTATTAGATACCGACGATCGAATCTCGGGTAAGTAACATACCGATGACAAAGGGAACAACGTATGTCGTTATGCGGTTTGACCGATAAAGATCTTCGTAGAATATGTAGGAACCAATATGGGCATCCAGGTTCCGCTATTGGTTATTGACCGAGAATGGTTCTAGGTCATGTCTACATAGTTCTCGAACCCGTAGGGTCCGCACGCTTAACGCTTCGATGATGATTCATTATGAGTTTATAAGTATTGATGCACGAAGGTTGTTCGAGTCCCGGATGTGATCACGGACATGACGAGGAGTCTCGAAATGGTCGAGACATAAAGATTGATATATTGGAAGCCTATGTTTGACTTGGAAGGGTTCCGAGTGAAAACAGGATGTTATTGAACACCGGGGTTACGGAACCCCGGGGTATATGGGCCTTCATGGGCCACAAGGAGAAGAGGAAGGGCCGGCCAGGTGGGCTGCGCCCCTCCCCTCTGGTCCGAATAGGACAAGGAGAGGGGCGGCGCCTTCCCTCTTCCCCTCCTCCAATCCTAATCCAACTAGGAGAGGGGGAGTCCTACTCCGGTGGGAGTAGGACTCCTCCTGCGCGCCTCCCCTTGGGCCGCCACCTCCCCTTGTCTCCTTTATATACGGGGCAGGGGCACCCCATGACACACAAGTTGATCTACGGATCTTTCCTTAGCCGTGTGCGGTGCCCCTTCCACCATATTCCACTTCGGTCATATCGTCATGAGCTTAGCGAAGCCCTGCGCGGAGAAGTCATATCGTCGCGGAGCTTAGGTGAAGCCCTGCGTCGGTGGAGCATTAACATCGTACCACGCCGTCGTCGACGGAACTCATCCCGACACTTTGCTGGATCGAGTCCGGGATCGCCATCGAGCTGAACGTGTGCGTAACTCGGAGGTGCCGACGTTCGGTGCTTGGATCGGTCGGATCGTGAAGACGACGACTACATCAACCGCGTTGTTATAACGCTTCGCTTTCGGTTCACGAGGGCACGTGGACGACACTCTCCCTCTCGTTGCTATGCCATCACCATGGTCTTGCGTGATCGTAGGAAATTTTTGAAATTACTCGTTCCCCAACATTTTGTGTGCAGGCTATATATACCCCTCCACCCCCTTCTCCATATGTGAGAGAGCCATCAGAACATGCCTACACTTCCACTACTCATTTTCTGAGAGAGAACCACCTACTCATGTGTTGAGACCAAGACATTCCAATCCAACTACTAGAATCTTGATCTCTAGCCTTCCCAAAGTCGCTTTCCACTCAAATCATCTTTCCACCATAGCCAAATCTGTGGGAGAGGGTTGAGTGTTGGAGGAGACTTACATTTGAAGCACAAGAGCAAGGAGTTCATCATCAACACACCATCTATTGCCTTTTGGAGAGTGGTGTCTCCTAGATTGGTTAGGTGTCGCTTGGGAGCCTCCGACAAGATTGTGGAGTTGACCAAGAAGTTTGTAAGGGCAAGGAGAACGCCTACTTCGTGAAGATCTACCAGAGTGAGGCAAGTCTCCATCAAAGTTGAAGTCTCTTCGTGAGTTGAAGTAGGCGTTACCCTTCGTGAGTTGAAGTCTCCATCAAAGTGGACGTGCGATAGCACCATCTGTCGGAACCACACCAAAAGTCTCGGTGTCTACATTGCATTTGCACACTCCAATCCCATCCCTATACTTTCTTGCAACTAGTATGCTTTACTCCTTCCGCTGCTCATACTCTTGCCATGTTTGCTTGAAATGTATTGTGAATGTTTAAACTTGTGCTAAAATTCCACCTCAACTTGAATAACTTAAAAACTGCTACTTTTGCTTGTTGACGGTCTAATCACCCCCCCCCCCTCTAGACCCCTCTTCTCGATCCTTTTCACCGTGTATCCACCCTTGTTGACTTTGGGTCTTGTATTTTCCCATTTGTATGTGGATTTAGCACATGTGTGACTGGATCTCGTTGATTTGAGTGTTTCCCCTCTCTTGTCTTCGTCGTGTTCTCCGGGAATTCCCCTCCAAATCGTGAAAGATCAGTCACTAGGGTTTCACCCTACATCAGTGAATTCCTTGCCCGTACCCCCATCTGCCATTGGAAATGTCCCTCTCCCAAATATGTCATTGAAAATTTGCACCGCTTACAGATATGCCACTATGGTCAGTTGGACAGTTAGTTGACCATCATGTGGCACTTGAAAAGACGATTTTGCCCCGGTCGTTACTACCATCCAGTAATGTAGCAACTACTTTTATAATAAAAAATTCCAGTTTCTTGAAATTGCAAACAAATTTTGAATTCCATTTTTTTCGATTGTGAACATTTTCTAAAAAAAGTGAACAAAATTTGAAAAACATGAAAAAATTGTACTTCCATGGATTCGAATTTTATCTACTGTAGCATCCATGGATTCAAAAACATGAACCATTTTGTTCATGCTACAGTACAAAATTGTTCATGTTTTTCAAATTTTGTTCACTTTTTTAAAAAAAAAATCACGATTCAAAAAAAATGTTTGAAATTCAAAATTTCAAATAAGGGCATTTTTCGTAAAAGTGGTCGCTACAGTACTGGTTGCTGCAGTAGTTTTCCCCGCAATTTCGGAACTACCCAAATATGTTCGGAATGCTATAGTGTTGGTCACAAGGAACGACCAGGGGCAAAAGCATCATGACAGTCAACTAACGGTCAAACTGACCATAGTGGCATATCTGTACACGGTGCAAAGGGTACGGCAAGTTTTGAGTGGCATATATGAAATTCACCCGAGATATATTAGCCCCATCTCTATTTCGATTCTCGATAAAGCGATAGAAAATAAAGTCCCTGGGGATAAGCCAATCATCATCATCCGAGAAATCAAGACCAAACAACCACTGAATAAACTGTGATCTCCGCACAACGGCCATACACATTAACCAAAGTTCAATGATCATTAGAGGAAGTTGAAGTAAATTCAATGGCAACACAAAAGATTCTTGAAGGATGGTGCGGTCAGAAAACACCCTGCTATTCCAAAGCACCAGCAACCCACCTGAAGATACACAAAGTGATTAAAGCTACGAGGAACAAACATTTTGATGTCAGAATGATCGAATGACACTTTCTTAGTCTCTTGAAGACAAACAATGGAAGCCCACTTTCTTCAATTTTATTATGCAAAAACGGCCACCTAGCCTCAGAATTCAAGCCTCTAATGTTACAACACAAAATGTTCCATGACACTGACCCATACGACATTAAACTGGGTTAAAATACTGCAGCAACAGACACTGAAATAAAAAGGGGGCCACACCACCAAAGGTGCACAAGATAACCAAAAACTAGACACGCCGCCCTCTCATAGTTAAGAATATCAATGATATTAACACTACGAAACGGAGGAGGAATCACAGGCCAAGCTCTCCAACCATTCTGCATCACGGGAGAAGCGGCGCGCTCCTCTTGCTGCTAGCCCTGGTCCATATTCTGCTGCTGCCAAGCATGCAGATCAAATTGCGGATGGATCAGGTTGGGAGATGCATTGGACAGTGGAACCGGCTCCTAGGTGCCCATCAAACCAGGGATAGTATGTCACCCATTCAAAATGTAAGCCGGAACCGACCAAGACCTTCCAAGACCATGAAACAAAGCCACTACTTGTTAACTCATCATCAAAAGCATGAGGGGGAGGTGGGTGAAGGGGAGGAGGAGAAGGTGGAGAGGAAGCCATTTATCTTCCATGCCCTGAATCAGCATCATCTTGCAGCTCATCTTCTTCCTCATCCATCTCTTCTTCTCCTATAGAGCCCGGAATTGGGGGACACCAAACCACTGATTCGGGCTTTGGCTCATGCTGAAATATTCCCTCTATGTAGGAGTCACGTAGTGGCACTTTGATTTTCTCGACCAACTCCTTCAGTGTCTTGTAATTTCCAGTGCCACGGTTGACTATCTCCTCAGGTGGCTCTCCTCTTAGAACGAAATCCACATACTGCAGAATCTTAGTTGAATAGTGCCCATATGACCTGACTTGGAACCCAAGGTCACTTCTGCAGTTCAGATTATGAAGATGATAATTACTGAACGACTCATCAACTTCCTTAAAAACATCTTCGAGACGGACTGCTTCTGCTGTGCTGACAATATAAGTAGCTATCGCAGATAAAAGCTCATTGGATATGATCCCTCTGCACTTGCACAAAACCTCCAAGTAATCTATCAGCACATGAGGACCGATTCTCACACTGCCTACTTTTCCTCTTGTGCAAAGATCGTTATAGCTTTCACCAGTCTTCAAAACCGTGCATGACGGGTCAGGGATGTAGTTCGGCCCTACATGTGCATCTGACTGTATTTCGAAGATACCAAACGGCCCATTCCACCCCTTCATGTACAAATTCCTTCCATAGAAAAAGAATGTTATCCAGTTCTTCTTGCACACAAATGTGAGGTGAAATGTGCCGTCCGCTGGTGTCGTGTAAACTTCGAAGCCCTCTCCAAGAATTGAAGAAATATCTTTCTGCATTCCATTGGCACGACACCATGAACGCATCCTTCTTCCTCTTCTATAGCTCCGACGGGTTGCTGGCAAATCATCTTCATCTATAACAATTGTTGCACTGTTTCCTGGACTCTGAAACCAATAAAAACCACAAGTATGAAGTACGTTGAGATATCACCTCTATAGAACTTAACAACAAATTGAGTAACACTTTGCTAACAGGAAAATGGAATTTTGAACCAGGAATATGTAAAACTATTTTTTTGGTTCTTTTCCATAAGGTACGAACAAAATTGAAGAAAAAAATTCTTATATGGTAGAGCCATCGCACCTTTCTAACTTTTGCAACGTCACTGTCAGCAGTAGTGTGCGGCCACACAGTATCTTGCTCCTGGAGAAAATCAAAAGAAAACATGCGTTAAATGATAAAATGTAAAAATTAATAAATAATTCAGTATAAGGTCATACTGCAGACTCGACGGCACTCCTCCAACTTTTTGTGATTCTTCTATCTTGTCTCTTTGCTTCATGCTGCTTTCCAAACGATTTTATTTGTTGTTCTTCTTTGTGATAAGCCCATAGCGCTGCCTCTTTAAGTTCATTGTCCTGCTGGGTTCTTATCACCTGCATATCAGCAACAGCCACAAGGTTTTCACAAGATTAGATATTGTTGATCTAGATTGTATCTGTAAACCCAGTAAATTTGTCTTTGAACTTGAGTAACAGTATAAATTTCAATTCTGAACGATGCCGCCACTTAAACGAGGTTTAAGGTCCAATATGTCAATTGTTAGCCCCAAAATATATACCCATATATAAGAAAAATAGCCCATACTGGAATTTTTTCCAAACTCCATGTTAAGTGTTCTAATTTGCACTAACATGTACACACTATCTCTTAGATATTTCCTGCAATTAAAATATATAAACAATTCAATCACAACCTCTGATGTCAGTGTAGAACCGCTGATAAATTTTGTCCCAACTTCTGTTGTGAGTGCCTCTTCCAAGAGTGTTTTTCCTGTGCCAGGAGGCCCAAAAACCAAAACACCTTTGTAGGGCTTAGGAGGGTCCAGGCACATAGAGGCCTGGTCATACGAGAAATTCAGCTAAGCCAATTCAAGTATCAAGAATACACAATAAGACGAATAAGAAAAACTACAGCTATTGATAGGACAGGCTAACTTTTAATCAATGTTCAGTAAACTGAACTCAGTTAATTCGTCTGAGTCATGGTTTCTATTGCAGAATCTGAACATTGGGCCCCCTAGTATTTAGTGCCAAACTTTGACATAAATTTAAACTAACAAATGTAAACAATATGTCACACAATTATATGGTAGGATTCCTCTTTCAAATACAAATCCAACGTGTACTTTTTGTAGCATATAAATCATATTTTGTTAGTTATATTAGAGGTCAAAGTTTGACCAAAAATACTAGGGGGCAATAAAACCGGATGGAGGGAGTAAACTTCTAAAGTAAACTATAAACACGATCATGCTCATGAAATTCACTATGCTTTCATAATCATTTACGCACTGAACAGAAACTAGCATAAGCCCCAGACCTAAGCACAATTAGGTGAATACATATGTAGCCAATTACACATCATAATCTGCTAACAATTCCTGCGCCACTGGTTTAGTGACTTAAGTTTCAACATGTCAAGAATAGACAATTTCATTTCGAATGGCAATCTTCAATAAACACTAGCCATAAACATAAACCATCGCAAAAAGTGATAAACATGATGGGTCAATAAACATGTACTCATGCATAATAATTACTCCCTCCGTCCCGTAATATAAGATCATTTTGCAAGCTAAAACAGCTCGCAAAACGATTTTATATTATGGGACGGAGGAAGTAGAAGATTACTTAATACGAGTTCAGAAGATTTCACATTTAAGATCAGGAATAGACTCAGTTTTCGCCATGAATCAAATAATATAGGCAAAAAGATATGAGTTTATAGATTGTATGCAACCAGGTAAACACCTCCACAGGAGTTTAGCGGATTTAGCATTTAAGAGATTAAGAATAGATTCAATTTTCAGTTTGGATCAACCAACTAAAGGATATGAACCAATAGATGTAAGGGCATGTACAGAGGTTGATAAGACAGTCTTATCTTGAGTCTTACATGAGATGACAATAAAAGCATGTCTACAATGGATTATCATTTAGTCTTATCTTCAATAACTAGCTATCCTAAAAACATTATGAGACATATTGTGCTAAGAGATCATCTCTTAAATAAGAGAAGACAAGCCTTTTCTTATGATTTCTCTCTCCTCCACGTCAACATTTATCCTACATGGCACCTCTAAGATAGCACCATTCTACATGCCCTAAGCAACCAGGTAAACCGTGTTCACACTTATTAGTTATATTTATACTGGTTTAGGATCATTTTTAACCTCATGTTTCTCTATTTATACTGGTTTAGGATCATCTTTAACCTCATGTTTCTCTACTAGAGTAATTGTCGAAGGAAAATTACTCAGTAACAACTACATCACATCATATGATCACCAACTACAGATGTTGACATTTAACGTTAACGCAAATAAGATACAAAAAAAATTAACGATAAGTATTCCTATATTAAAATAGCACCCCAGCGAAGAAATAAGAAATCCATATTTGAAACAAGTTATTGCCCCCCTTGCTTTTTACAAATTAAGAAACTCTTATGTAGGACTTAAATGCCGTCTAGGGTCGCATGGCATGTCAACAAAAATATTGAACTGTACCGTTAAATCCAGCAGAAAAGCAACATTTACCCTTAATAACTTGACATGAGAAAAATGCTCCGGTATCCATGTTGGAAGGGCAACAAGCTCATGCACTGTCCTCTTGATATCCTTAAGCAGCCAACCATCATCGAATTCCACTCCAATTCCATCAAGAGGAACAGTAGAAGATATAAAATTGCGGGCACACTCATGTATCGCCACATTCTGAAGATAAGGGACTTGTGAGTTTGAATAGAAATATAGGAGCGGCAGCTAGTATCTAGGGTGGCAGGTAACAGATAAGAAGGTAGGAATTTAACTAAGCTAATACCTTCAGAGTTTGTGTTTGAGAGAGATTCTTAGATGTAATAATCTGCCCCTTCAACCTCTCGATGGCTACATCCAGACTTCACAAAATTGCAGAGAATAGTAAAATGTCAGGATTTTTTTTTAACAAATACACCAATTATGACTGAAATTTGAGTACCTCTCCTGTGCAATGATAATTCTGTCACCCTTCATATATGGAAGAACAGTTGATGACAGATAATGACTTCTAGCCCATCGGATAACCTTTGCCACTTCTGCAATATGCAATGAACTAATTGAATATTAATATTGCCTCACCTTGTTGTGTATTAGGGTTGGGGTAAAATAGGGGAAGGGCTCTCGCCCCTAAGGCAAGATAGAGGAGGAGTTGTGTGAAAAAAAAACTGCAGAGTAAGCAAACATGGAATATTTCCTAAACATCATTTGAATTTTCATGAAGTGGAGGAAATGTTGCAGCATGATTAGACGCAGACAGCAGGTTATGTATTGCAGCATGCCTGAGCTCTGCACACATGTGGCATGATGGTTAATACACGGTTCTCACAAAAGTAAAACATCAAATTTAGGTAAATACCATTACTGCCAGGTTTGTTGGTCAACATCCTTCCAGGATGTGAATTTGAATTCCATGGATCAATATTATGACCTGTAAAAGATAACACGGATCATTCACATAGTCAAAACCAGATGATTTCCGGCGCATTGCTGCGGGAACGCTCAGATGTTGCTATGAAGTATTGTTACGCACCAAACACAAATTCTATGAAGAGTTGCAACTACTCCCTCCGTAAAGAAATATAAGAGCATTTAGATCACTACTTTAGTGATCTAAACGCTCTTATATTTCTTTACGGAGGGAGTATTTAGGAATTAGAGGGTGCGTGAGAAGTACCTTTTTCTGTACTGCTCGTTAGCTGCTGCAGCACTTCAGCTATTGATAACCTTGACTTTACATCCTGCATAGTTTCAATTGTTAGTATGTATCGCAAATATGCAAAGCTTGAGCATCATTCCATCAATAGAACGAGTTGCAAGACAAAAAGTACAGATGGGAGACACATAGAGCCATGTACACGAGATCGGTGTGGTGTGATCACACCAGCGGAGCAGAAATATGGGGTGCTCACACACGCAGAACATATGTTCAGTAAGAACGGAATATAGACAAAACGCAAATGAATATGCTGGTGAAGGCAAAATTATACAAGGTCATAAACGTATTTCATGCGTTAGCCAATTTACCATGATAGTACATATATCTTATTTCCTGGCAAATGTAATGGAATCCTACCAAGTTCATTTAACCGTATTCCATTTTTCATAGCAGTTGAAATGGTAAAGTATAATATTTTACCAGTAAGCATGGTAAACCATAATCTCGATGCTTATTGATAGAATCCTCTGCAAAATCAAACAAACATGCATTACATTGAAAGGAATACAACGAATAACTTCAGGAAATTTCGTCAAATCAAAACATACGGAAAACATTCAAGTTGAGGGTGTGGTTTGCAGTTGTTGTGCCGCCCCTGGTCGATCCAATGAGGGATCCGAACCTCGCCATGCCCCTAAGCCGCAAAAGAGACTGCATCTTCTGACGTTTTTAACCTGTTCAGGTTAATGCGATAAGCGCTAGTCGTGATCTGCGCTCGAATTGTAGAACAGCACAAGGTGAGAGTAGGGACGACTCACCGGATCAAACTGAATGGATCGGGGTTTGAGTCCTGCTTCAGCACTCACGCGACTTGACGGCTAGTCCGATCGGAGAAGCCCAAGACGCCGGCAGAGTAATCTGGAGCCGGTGGATTCCGACGGCGGGAGAGGGGAGGCACGCGACGTGAATGCGGGTGAAACAAACCCCAATCGCAGGCGGAACCTTCGCGGGGCTTCTAGAAGCACAGCTTGCCGGATTACAGGCACAGCGGCGGGGGTGGGGGAGAACAGCAGGCGAAACGGCGGGTGTGGAGGGCAGGGAGTGTGTTTGGTATGGCCTGACCTGGAGCGTCCCTGGAGGGCTCGATCTTGTTTGGAAGCAGAGCTGATGAGTGGCCCGGGCTCGAGGAGTTTGGAAGCCGATCAGTTTAGCTCACGCTTCTACATGGGAGCCCAGCGCGCAGCAGCGCTAGCATGCAGGAACGGCCACGGACGAGTCGCCCACTAGTTAACA
This sequence comes from Aegilops longissima, assembly GCA_021605205.1. Taxonomy (NCBI): domain Eukaryota; kingdom Viridiplantae; phylum Streptophyta; class Magnoliopsida; order Poales; family Poaceae; genus Aegilops; species Aegilops longissima. Next base: position 298,277,099 of record CM038680.1, read on the forward strand.
CCTCGCGGCGGCATTTCCTCCCAAGCAATTTACTCAATCACGCCTCTTATCGTGCCGCCAAGCACGCTTAACAGCCTCAATAAATTGGGGAGGGCGTTTCTATGGTCCGGCGTGGACAAGACAACGGGAGCCAAATGCAAAGTGAGTAGGAAAATGGTTTGTAGACCTAAGGAGTATGTGGGTCTTGGGGTATTCAATACCGACAAATTTGCGCGTGCCTTACGACTACGATGGTTGTGATACGAATGGAAGGCGCACCACAAGTTGTGGGCGGGTTTTGGTAATCCTTGCACTGACGACGACCTGGAGTTTTTCTATGCCTCTGCAAATATCACCGTTGGTGACGGTGCTAAGACGCTGTTCTGGGACTCTCCTTGGCTGTTTGGGCGAAAGCCCAAGGATATTGCACCGTTAATCTTCAAGGCCCCAAGGAGAAAAAATTGAAAGGTACGGGAGGCTCTTAAGGGAAATGCTTGGATTCTCAAAATCAATCCCAACACTGTTGTCACCGTAGGCCACATTCGCGAATTCTTTACTCTCTGGATGCTTGTCCATAACTTCCACCTTGATGGGCAAGCCTAAGATGATATCATTTGGAAACATGTGAATGATGGGATCTACTCGGTGGCCACCGCGTATAAGGCTGAATTCCTTGGTCTGACTCTCTCACTCATGGACCGCATGGTTTGGAAGGCTTCCTCCCCTCTCCCCCCCTCCCAAGGTTAAATTCTTTGCTTGGTTAGCTCTACAAGACCGTATTTGGACCGCCGATCGGTTGGAGAGGCGCGGTTGGGCAAACTGTGTCCTTTGCCAACTATGCAAGAGAGAACAAGAAACGGGGCCTCGCCTCTTCTTCAAGTGTCGGTACACGCTTAGACTATGAAGATCTATCATCGAGAAGCTTGGGCTACCGCGCGTCAACACCTCTGAGTGGCATCTTGATGAGTCCGTCAACGAGTGGTGGGACAAACGAACTGATAAACGCAACCCACACTGGCATGCCATGACCTCCCTCATCATGCTCATCTCATGGACCGTTTGGAACGAGCGGAATGCTAGAGTGTTTCGTCAAAAATTTGCTGCACCGCCTGTTCTCCTTAGATCCATTCTTGAAGAAGCAAAGTTATGGGTTTCTGCCGGCGCAAAGAAACTTGGGTCTGTAATTTTGTGCGGGTAATTCTCATGCCGTTTGTGTGTGGGGTTATGTAAAACTCTAAACTCTATTCTCCCCATATTTAATAGATGAGACAAATTTTATGCCTCCGTTTCGAAAAAAAAGGCAGTACTCTGCGCCGGTCGACCGGCCCAAATCCTGTCGGCCACAACACGAGCGTCGGATCAGATCCCAATCAACGGACAGGATGCTGGCACAATCGTCGTTCTTTCTTGTTTCTCCTGCAAAATGTGTGACCACGCCTGAGGGAAAAAACAAGCAACACGCCGCCAGCGCCGAGACGACTCCTCATAGCTCCATCTTCGCGAGCTCGAAGCAACACTACACCTCTGCTTGCCTCCATTCACCGTCGCTTGCCGCACAGACACACAGGCTGGATGCAGCTCCTCGGTCCTGGCCAAAAATAAATCCGTCCACAGCATTGTAGGCCTTTGCAGCTCAACGTGCCTCCACAGCACCGTCGAGGGTGGGGTTCCAACAACGCCACCGGCCACCGTCAGCGCGCCGCACACCCGTCGCAGTGTTAGACTTAATCTTGATTCATGTATCTGCATAGTTAGTTTTCGTATTGCATGTAGCTAAGTGTAGTCAGTGCCGGCAAGATGTACGTGTGAGACGTACAAAGACGGCGAGTGGTTGGCACAACTGCAGAGTATGCAAGGAGAGATGTAGTGCCGTGACACGCAGCGTACACATGAGATGCCGGAGGGCCATGAGAAGCGGCTGCACCACTCATTGGACGTAGAGGATGTTGAGTTTGTTGCTGCATGCATCAAGTGGTTAGCTAGCTTCATGGGTGAGTCTGTTAGGCCCTGTTTGGTTTATAAGTCCTAGGACTTTTTTTAGTTCCAAGTGCCTAAAAAGTCTTTACCCGTTTGGTTCCTTCAGAGTCTTATTTTATAAGTCCCAAATGCCCACTTTAACACTACTAGAAAAAGGGCTATAGATGAGATGGACACTAATGGCGCACTGTATATGTGGTGCGCCATTACTAAATACTAATGGCGCACCACATCCCACGGTGCGCCATTAGTAATTTTTTTTTTAATATTTTCAAAACTACTAATGGCGCACGATGGGAGTGGTGCGCCATTGCTATGTTGACATAGTAATGGCGCACCGCACCCACCGTGCGCCATTAGTAGTTTTAAAAAAAATAAAAAAATTAAAAAATATTTGTTACTAATGGCGCACCATGTCTCGGTGCGCACTGCCCACTGGTGCGCCATTACTAAGTTTTTTAAAAAAAATTCAAAAAAAATATCAATTTTTTTTATTTTTTTTCAACACCGAATGCACCACCCCTTGGATCGCCTTTTCAATTTTAAAAAAAATAAAAGAAAATGATGGAAATGTCAAAAAAATAAAAGAAAATAAGTTTCTCATGTGATATGTGGTCTAGTTGTTGGGAAAGTTTACAAATATGAATTTCGACTTTATTTGCAAAATCTCTCTGGAAATTTGTAAAATGGGCATAACTTTTGCATATAAACTCGGATGAAAAAGTTTTTTATATGAAAAATCATCTACTCGAAAAGTTACATCCAAATTTAACTGGGGAACCCCGTTAAACATTTTCAAAATCCCCAAAAACCTAATAGAAAAAAAGTTACGGGCCTTTCAAGATCTAGAGGCAAAAAATTTCAAAAAAATTCAAACTTACTAGTGGCGCACCGTGGATGTGGTGCGCCACTAGTAACAGAAAAAAAAATGGTTTTGAAATTCTTTTTGAATTTTTTTCCAAAAAATGATACGTAATATGACCGGGAAGTTTGAAATATTTTTTCAAAATTTCATCATAGTCATGAACATGAACAAAGTCCTAGACATCAACAAGGTATAATAGGATTGATATGCTAGATATATCAACAAGTGCCTGTGAAGTGAGTTGTTGCTGGGGTTGGATAGAACTCTGAAGTTAAGCGTGCTTGGGCTGGAGTAGTGTGAGGACGGGTGACCTTTCGGGAAGTTTGACCACGGAGTGCGATTTGACCTGAGATTAAGCATATTGACCCGAGATTAAGCCATAATGACCTGAGATTAAGAAACAAATTCTGAAAAAAAATGAAAAAAGATTGAATTTTTTTTACTAATGGCACACTTCTATGTGGTGCGCCATTAGAATACCAGATACTAATGACGCACCATGGGCTATTCTAATGGCGCACCAGCGGGTGCGCCATTAGTAAAAATCTAGTGGCGTGGTACTAATGGCGCACTAAGTCCCTATAAGTCCCTCCTGTTTGGTTCAGATGAGACTTATAAGGACTTTTTTAAGTTCCTAAACCAATAAGTCCCTGGAAACAAACACCATCTTAGTGCATGGCTTAGGATAAGTGAGTAGTTGGCCGAGTCATCCATCTCATGGAGCGATTTCAGGGAGTGGATGTAGTGGTGTGAGTTGGTGGCACAAGGTGCCTGAGCCCTGTATATATGCACTACTTTCAGTCAATGAAAAGAGGAGGCCGTGAGGGCTCTGGTAGAAGAGATGTAGTCTCTCGTGTGAACCAAGGTGCTGACCTCTTCGCAAAGTTAGTAGTCGGTTTCTCCCTTGGTTGTGTGCGTGTGTGTGTTCTTGAGAGAAGATAGAAAGAAGGGAGAGAGCTGTGTGAGGCAGCTTGAGGTGGAAGAAGAAACGGCGCTGCGACAAGGAGGCGGCGCCAACAATTGGCATCAGAGCCACGCTGATCCATGGTGGCGACAACGGTGCCGGCGGCTATCGTGACCGGCCTGGCGGTGACGGAGGCGACGGCTACGGCGATGGCGACGCGACGGACTTCATGTGAGGTGGAGAACGTCGGCGCGAGGTGGAGGCCGTCGGCGACGAGACGCTGCTGGTAGCCGGTTGCGGTGTGATGCCGCTAGGAGGAGACGGCGGTTGCGATGCTGCCACAACGTTGGTGCGATGCCGTTACAAGGAGACGCGGTGTGACGCTGCTAAGAAGATGTACGGTAGCGCGATGTCGTCACTCGAGTCGGTGCGATGCCGACGACGGTGGTGCGATGCCATCATCATCATGAAGAGTTGGTGCGAAGCCAATGTTGTGGTGCGATGTCGCAAGATGATGATGGTGTGGTGATCGACGTTCGCGAGGACGTCATCCATGATAAGATGGTCCATGGTGATCGGCGCTGCGACGGCATCGACAACGTCAAGTGTCGGCGGCGCTACGATGGCGTCGTCAAGTGGCAGCGGGTGATCCACGTTGAAGATTGTGATGATTGGAGAATCAAGATTAAGGGAGAAATGTTAGACTTAATCTTGATTCATGTATCTGCATAGTTAGTTTTCGTATTAAATGTAGCTAAGTGTGAGACGTACAAAGACGGCGAGTGGTTGGCACAGCTGCAGAGTATGCAAAGAGAGATGTAGTGCTGTGACACGCAGTGTACACGTGAGATGCCGGAGGGCCGTGAGAAGCGGCTGCACCACTCATTGGACGTAGAGGATGTTGAGTTTGTTGCTGCATGCATCAAGTGGTTAGCTAGCTTCATGGATGAGTTTGTTAGTGCATGGCTTAGGATAAGTGAGTAGTTGGCCAAGTCATCCATCTCGTGGAGTGATTTCAGGGAGTGGATGTAGTGGTGTGAGTTGGTGGCACAAGGTGCCTGAGCCCTGTATATATGCACTACTTTCAGTCAATGAAAAGAGGAGGCCGTGAGGGCTCTGGTAGAAAAGATGTAGTATCTCGTGTGAACCAGGGTGCTGACCTCTTCGCAAAGCTAGTAGTCGGTTTCTCCCTTGGTTGTGTGCGTGTGTGTTCTTGAGAGAAGATAGAAAGACAAGAGAGAGTTGTGTGAGGCAGCTTGAGATGGAAGAAGAAACGGCGCTGCGACAAGGAGGCGGCGCCAACACGCAGCACCCCGTGCATCGTCGTGCAGTTTTCGTCGTCGCCGCTCACCGTTCTTCGGTTGAAGCTTTTTCAAAAGCCGGTTGTAGCTTTCTCACCGTAGGTTGCAGCTTTTTGCGCCTGAACGGAGGCCGACCTCCAGCTACCCCATCTCCGTTGAAGCTTTTTCATAAGTCGGACGTAGCTTTCTCAGTCGTCGGTCGTAGCAGTTTAAAGTGATGGTTGCAGCTCCTTCGCACGCAAGTTGAAGCCCCTAATTTCTCTGGTTCCAGCAAAAAACAGAACTGGCTGTAGCATTTTGCGTTCATGGTTGTAGCTCCGCTGCGCAACGGTTTCAACACCTGCTTTCTTTGGTTCCAGAAAAAATGGCGCCTGTTGTAGCAATTGGCGCCACCGGTGGCAGCTCTACCAAGTGCCTGTTATAGCTTCGCTGTAGCAGGTTGTAGCATTTCCATGCAGCACGTCGGCACCTTGCATCTTCGCCGGAATACAACGGCCGTAGTTGAAGCATGTGGCCGCAACCTCCCGCCACCTCCGTTCCCAGCATCCCTACATAGCCGCTGTAGACCGGAGAGGAAGAAGGTGTTGGTTGCGCGCCTTGCAGGTTCGCTGGAATATGGCGGCCGGCTGTAGTTGCAACACAGAGCCGCTGGGGAGAGAGAGAGAGAGAGAGAGTCAGAGGAAGACGAACCAGAGAAAAAGGAATGAAGGAGAAAGCAGTGCGTAGGCATAAGGAAGAAAAGAGTAAATAGCATAAAACTACTACTTTACAGGCTAGGGTTCTAAAAAACTACCGGTTTTTAACTTTTCTCAGATAACTACCAAGTCAGGGGTCGGCTGTTTCAAAAAACTCAAATTGTCGAATGCTTATCTATTGACCGTGATTATGACAGGTCGGACCCACACCTAAACGAAACGTTAGTTTGACCGTTTGTATGACCTTTAGCTGACATGTGGGGCCCACATGTCAGTGTCTCTTCTCATCTAGTCATCTTGTCCTCTCTGCCTCCCTTCTTCTCCTCCACTCTTCCTGCCCGCAAAGGAACTGCCATGGCCGCCGGCCACACTGCCCACGTCGCCGTCCTATGCCAGGTCCGGCCGCCGCCCTATGCCACGTCGCTCCCCCCTGGGGCTCCAGCTCGGGTCGCCACGCTGAAGCGTGCCATCGGAAGCTGCCTGGGCGCCACCGGCCATGGGGCTCCAGCTCAGGTCACCGCGCCGCCGCCCCGTGATGGGGAGCCGCCGGGTCGTGACCCGCCATAGGGCCGGGGCTCGCTGCCCTCCATGGGGAGCCGCGTCCTCAGCGCCACCGCCCGATGGCCCGACGAGGTAGTCGCTGCTGCGGCTCCTGTGCCGAACGAGGAGGGGCTCGAGCTGCTCTGGCTGGTGGTGGTCGCGGCGGCCTTCACACAAGCCCCCCCATGGCGGCGATGACCACGGGCAGAGCCCCATGGAGGCGCAACAGCGACCACAGGCAGAGCCCTTTGGAGGCGCGGCGGCGACAGTTCAAGGACCCGATTGCTTTTATTAAATGGTTCCAGGGACCCGATTGCTTTTTAAAATATTTGTAGGGGCTAATCCATAAAAATCTGTGGATGAGGCGCTGACATGTGGCCCCCACAAGTCAGTTAACAGCCAAACAAACGGTCAACCAAATGGTGCATTTAGTGGTGGGCCCGACCTGTCATAAACATGTTTAACTTTTTAACAAAGAGGATTTGGGGTTTTTTGAAACAGCCAACCCCTGACTTGATAGTTATCATCGAAAAAAATAAATTCGGTAGTTTTTTGGAACCCTAACCCGTAAAGTAGTAGTTTTATGCTATTTACTCGGAAGAAAGAGATAAAGGAATAGGACAGTTTGTGGGCCACTGGGAGGTGACATGGCGCAAAGTGGAACGCTGATCACAAAAGGATCGCACACTCCACACGCGACCGCCCGAGCGTTCCTCCGGCTCGCCGTTCTCAAACATTTTCCCCAAAAAAAAACACCTCGCGACGGTGCTCCATAGAATTCTCATCATCTGCCGGCTACCCTAACTCGTGGCTATATAAAGGCGCACATCTTCATATGGCGGAGTGTAGAGCTCTCAAATTTGATTTAACATTGGTGCAAAGGGCGGGATGCAATCGCATTATCGTAAATTTGGATAATATGGAGTGATTGACTCTATGAATGATGGAGGGCAGTCGGCAGGTGCGGCGGCAGCAATCTTCGAAGATTGTTTTCATTATGCATGTGATTTCGTTACTGCTAGATTTGAGCACTGTAATAGGGAAGCAAATAAAGTAGTTCATGAGCTTGCTAGATTAACTAGATTTTCTTTGACTTCTGATTGGTTTGAGGAGCCTTTAAATGAAATTGTAATGTTCATCACAAACGATGTACTACTTATTACAAATGAATAAAGTTAGAGTTTGTTTAAAAAAAACATCTTCATACCAGGGGGAGGCACACACACATCCGGCCGTCAGGCCGCACATACACGCACACAGAAGGCTGACCGCAAGGCCGCTGGCACATCTCAGGCACCGAGCCCGGCCGTCAGGCCGCTCATACACATGCATAGGGCTGACCACCGCGAGGCTGCCCACACGCACAGATATAACCAACCGCTCATATACACTAGATCGGCAACGCGCCTTGGCGCGCGAGGGTGCCGGTCCCAACAATATTGCCTAGCCGTTGAAGATCAAACAGCATGATGCATTAGTATGAAGGCAAGTTTAGCACATGTAACAGAGCAACTTGTTATTGTGTTTAAGGGTAAGAAGAAACATTCACTATGTACCAGAAGAATAACATCATGGAGTTCAACAGGTTTATGAGATTATAAAAGCTGAAAGCAAGGCAGCTTCCAATTCAGTACATGAGATTATGAAATGTTAATCTCCAAATTCTAGAACCATGCATCATCGACAACATAATATAATTAAAACATATAGACCATTTCATTATTTATAAGAGATACACACAATAAGTAATCCCATATCAGAACATTCAATAGGGTGACAAAATAAAAGGAGATGCGTGTACATATCAGAATTGAGATTCTCAAATCCCAAATCTCGGTTATGAAATATTTCTTTATCAGAATTTGAAGTACCATGATGGGCTAATAATCACTATCAATGTAAGGTACTGCATGTTTTTCTTTCGCTTCATATGAACTGAATTTCCCTATTAAATAATCATAGTTTATATCAATGTCCAACCTAGTGAAAGGTTTCAGTTCTCATCGAAACATTGCATTAGTAACTCGATGCATTCGTTTTGTCTTTACTTTGTCTTAGTAGACACATTTATTGCCCCATTCTAATTTTAAAACTCTGCTGCACAAGTTAATATAATGACAATATAAGTGCCAAAGATAATGAAAATTAGTTCAAATTTGAACTAAAACCACGATGAGTAATTTGGAACGGAGGGAGTATAAGCTTATAAACATAGGAGTGGCAACCTAAACATGTGGTGCCCTATCTTTAGTGTATTCTATTAGTAGGCTTGCAGAGATATGATGACTTGCATGAGAACATCATTGCCAAAATCATCTGCGGCTCACAAAAATGACAGGTCATAGCAAAAGTCAAGTGTCCTGCTGCAAAGCTATATACATTTATGCATTTTTTTTCTTATAAATATAGGCAGATTATTAACAAAAGTACATAGAAAGGTGTAGCGGCTACCAATGCGTCTGAAGCTCATACCAAGTAGGCAACTTCCCATGCAGAGTATATGTCCAGGAAAGAAGAGAAAGGAGGTGCAGCACCACAATACATAATTTATTAGACTAAAGAGCACTACAATATCACAATAATTTGAAGGAGCAATTGTATGCCTAATCATGATCTAAACAGATGTGATTTTGGTACATGTATTTCTTTGATCATTTTTCATCTGAATAATCACGATCTTAAAATTATGACGGTCCGGTTTGATTATAATCAAATAAATCAACCAGCTATGCAAGCATGATAGTTATTAGCATAGAGCCACATCACGCCAGTTCTAAATTTCATGACAGGTGCTTACTATATTTTCTAAGATTGGCTGCATCTTACTAGAATCAAGAAATACATGTATATGACAACATCTAGTGCTCCCAGGGAACTGAATTATGCTTATGCAGCATCATGAATATCTAAATATACATTATACTGAATATATATGATGGATTTACTTTGGTTTTTCAGCTGTCGTGGTCAAAAGTTCTAAACCTGACTTATATTCTACAAAATTATTTACCTGGCATGATCCATTGTGTTGTTTCAAATATAAATATTTTTTAATCAATCATTTATACATCTCTAACCTCTACAATCTAGCCATGATTACTCCCTTCGTTCCTAAATATTTGTCTATTTAGAGATTTTAAATGGACTACCACATATGGATGTATATAGACATATTTTAGAGTGTAGATTCACTCATTTTGCTTCGTATGTAGTCACTTGTTGAAATCTCTAGAAAGACAAATATTTAGGAACGGATGGAGTATGTAATTACAAAGTTCTTAACTTTCTCTTCATTTATAAAAACCATCAGGCACATAAGCCTAAAAAAACCAGTGGTGATTACCTTGGGAAAAGACCACTTTGACCTTTGTCTTTCTACATCAATCAATGAACCAAATTCTACTCTAGATGGCCCCAGATTGCCCATCATAATGTTAGTAAGGTGTGTTGACCAGGTAACCAACTTTTAGTTCTATTAGGTATTAAGCAACTTTCGATACACTAATTCAACCTTCGTAGCAGCGTGGACCAAAACAGAAGAGCGCCCTCTCCCTCCTTGACACCTCATGTCTTCTTGCTCCCCTCCGACATGCTCATGAGTTGGGCTTTGTAGCAGCTACAGATTTGGTAGAGGCATCCACGGGAAAGGAGATCAACAACATAAAAAATATTACTCAGAAATTTGTAGGCACCAAAAAGAATCCCTTCTTAGGGTCGAATAAATTATCCATGGGCTTAACTCTTGCAATTAATTAAATATTTGAGCTACATTACAGAGTAAACAAAACCTTAGCTGGAAAATAAGAGCCAAACATTACACCATGACCTCTGTTTGGTTGCGGAGTGGATTCTGTTCCTGTGACGCCCCCGATTCAATCGTACACTAATCATGCACGCAAACGTGTACGATCAAGATCAGGGACTCACGGGAAGATATCACAACACAACTCTAAAACATAAATAAGTCATACAAGCATCATAATACAAGCCAGGGGGCTCGAGGTCTCGAATACAAGTGCTCGATCATAGACGAGTCAGCGGAAGCAACAATATCTGAGTACAAACATAAGTTAAACAAGTTTGCCTTAAGAAGGATAGCATAAATTGGGATACAGATCGAAAGAGGCGCAGGCCTCCTGCCCGGGATCCTCCTAAACTACTCCTGGTCGTCGTCAGCGGGCTGCACGTAGTAGTAGGCACCTCCAGTGTAGTAGGAGTCGTCGTCGACGGTGGCGTCTGGCTCCTGGACTCCATCGTATGGTCGCAGCAATCGGGTAAAGAAAAGGGGAAAAGGGGGAACAAGGCAACCCTGAGTACTCATCCAAAGTACTCGCAAGCAAGGAGCTACACTACATATGCATGGGTATATGTGTAAAGGGCCATATCGGTGGACTGAATCTGCAGAATGCCGAATAAGAGGGGACAGCTAATCCCGTGAAGACTACGCTTGAGCAGCCTCCGTCTTGCAAGCATGTAGAAGAGAGTAGATCAAGTCCTCCAAGTAGCATCGCATAGCATAATCCTACCCGTGATCCCTCCTCGTCGCCTGTTAGAGAGCGACCACCGGGTAGTATCTCGCACTTGGAAGGGTGTGTTTTATTAAGTATCCGGTTCTAGTTGTCATAAGGTCAAGGTACAACTCCAAGTCGCCCTGTTATCAAGATCGCGGCTATTCAAATAGATAAACTTCCGCAAGGGTGCACCACATTACCCGACACGCCGATACCATTTGGCGGACACACTTTCTGGGTCATGCCCGCCTCGGAAGATCAACACGTCGCAGCCCCACCTAGGCACAACAGAGAGGTCAAGATGCGGTCTAAACCTAAGCGCACACGGGTCTGGGCCCATCGCCCTTAGCACATCTGCACGTTGCGAACGTGGCCGGAAGCAGAATTAGCCCCCTTAATACAAGAGCAGGCTTACGTTCCAATCCGACGCGCGCCGCTCAGTCGCTGACGTCATGAAATGCTTCGGTTGATACCACGACGCCGGTTGCCCACATCTTGTCCCACGTGGCGGTTAGTGCGTATAAGGTCAACGACCCAACTCAGATCAAATACCAAGATCTCGTTAAGCGTGTTAAGTATCCGCGAACGCCGAACAGGGCCAGGCCCACCTCTCGCCTAGGTAGTCTCAACCTGCCCTGTCGCTCCGCCACAAAGATCCACACAGAGGGCCGTTGGGACAAAGATCCTTTCAGCCCCCAATCCGTGAATCACTGCGGGTGCTCCTCGAGCCGACCCGACTTTAGTCACCACATGTATCATGTATAAAGTATATAGTATATACCCGTGATCACCTCCCAAGTGATCACGGCCCGATAGTATAGCACAGCAGATGGACAAGAATGTAGGGCCATAGATGGAATACTAGCATCCTATACTAAGCAGTAGGATAGCAGGTAAGGGTAACAACTGTAGCAACAAGGACAGGCTATGCAGCAGAATAGGATTAACCGAAACAGTAACATGCTACACTACTCTAATGCAAGCAGTATAGAGAAGAATAGGCGATATCTGGTGATCAAGGGGGGGCTTGCCTGGTTGCTCTGGCAAGGAGGGGTCGTCGTCGATGTAGTCGTACACATTGGCATCAACGCGGTCTCGGGTTCTACCGGAAAGAAGTAACGGAGGGGGTACACAATAAATAACAGAGCAATCAAATGTAACACAAAGCAAGACGCGGCAATACATGATGCTAGGGTGGCATTGGCTCCGGGTCAAATCTACAGGGGGCATGCAAATCAAATGCGAAAGAAAGGAAAACATTTCTGTTTCTTCTGCTTCAATGCCATGATACACTCAGGATGTTTACGATACCAACCCATTAATTGCTCTAACTTCTGTGACCTAACGCAGTACTAGGTGATACAGGCGAAGGGGGGAAACATCCGGGAAAGTATCCCCGGTGTTTCGCGTTTTTGGACAGATGAATCGGAGGGGAAAAGTTGCGAGTTCGATATGCTAAGGGTGTGTGGCGGACGTACGAGCTGCGTATTCGGATTCGTCTCGTCGTTCTGAGCAACTTTCATGTAGAAAGTTTTCCTATCCGAGCTGCGGTTTATTTTATATTAATTTTAAAAGATTTAAATCAATTTTAGGATTTATTTAATTATTTAAAATAAACATTATCCAGAACAGTGCATGCTGACGTCAGCAGTCAACGTTGACCGTTGACCTGGTCAACCTGGCGTGTGGGTCCAGTGGGACCCACCTGTCATTCTCTGTTTAGGTTAATTAGGGTTTAGGTTAACTAGTTAGCTTAATTAGTTGTTTAGTTTAATTAAACAAAATTAATTAAGTTAATTAATTCTTTAATTAATTAATTAATTAATTATTGTTATTATTATTATTTTTTCAATTTTTTCAATTCTTTTTTTTAAGTTCAGGGGCTGGGCCCCACTTGTCATAGGGCCAAAGGCCTATTAGGTTTGGGCGCTCGGGTGCGGGTGTCACCCGAGCGAGCGCTGGGCGCTAGCGGGCGAACCCGGCGGGCGCGGGCGGGGCGTTGCCTGCCATGGCGCTGGGTGAGGCTATAGCCATGGCGGGGCTCGCTGGCGGCCACGGCCAGCTGGGCGAGAGCCTCGGCGGGCAGCGGCTGGAGGGCGAGGAAAGGCGCGTTGCGCCGAAAGCAAAGACTGGCAGAGAGGCCGCCGAGGGCGCGAGGCGTCTGGCGTGCTGTGGCGGAGCAAAGCGGCTAGGCAGCGGGACGCGTCTCGGCAGGTGGCGCGCAGCAAGCGGCAGCAGCTCGAGAGCAGGCGTGGTCGAGGTTTTGCGCCGGTGTGGACGATGACCGAAACAAGGGGCGGTCGAAAGCAGGCGCGCGCAGGCTGGCTCTGGGAGCCGCGGCGGGAGGCTGCACGGGGTGCAGGGGAGCAGCATCGGGCGCCGGGCGCGACGGCAGCGCGACCTCATGGGAGGAGGCCGCGGCCGTGTGAGCGTGGGGGGGGGAGGAGAGGGAGGTCGTGGCCTCACGTGCGGAGCAGGGGTCGGGGCAATGGGCTTGACGAAGGTCGGGGACGACGGCGTGTTGGGGAGGAAGTCCGGCGAGGCGGCGTTCCGGGCGACGGCGGTGACGTGGTCCGGCGTGGTGACGACGAACGACGGCGAGCGCGGGCATCGGGGATCGGCTCGGGTGCCGATCCAGATCCAGCGGGGGGGAGCTCCGGCGAGGTGGTCCTCCGGGCGATGGCGGCATCGACGGGTTCGGGGGCACGGTTGCCCCGGTCTTGATCCAGACGGGGTGGGGAGAGGAGGAGCGAGGCGTGGGGGAGTGGGTGAAGTGGGGGGGGGGGTTAGGGTTACGGGAGTGGGGTTATGGGGAGAGGCCGGTCTGGTGGCCCGGTTGGGCTGCAGGCCTGTTGGCCGGAGGCCGGGGGTTCTTTTCCTTTTTTTGTTAGTTTTGTTTTGTGTTTGTTTCATTTCCTTTTATTTCTTTTTATTTTATTGTTTTACTTTTAGTTTTCTTTTATTTTAGTTTTATAAAAATTATCACTAGCACCTAAGTTAATACCTTTAAATATACTACTGCCACATTAATTCTCAACCCAAATTAAAATAATTTAATATTTCAAAAATTCAAAAGGCATTTATTTTAATATTTAACCCCATATTTTAATTATTTTGAACACTTAAACATTTTATTAAAATTTTGATTTCTCCACCATTATTACCCATGATTTATTTAACACCCTTACAACATTTTAGTTTTGACTTTTGAAAACTTTAAATGTTTGACTTGATTTTGAATTTGAATTTTGAATCGGTTTTGAACTAACACGATATTAGAACCAGTAAGTAAGGTGACACGGCATGACTAACACGGAATTATTGTCGCTTAAATATCCGGGCGTCACAATTCTCCTCCACTACAAGAAATCTCGTCCCGAGATTTAAGAGGTGGAGCAAGGGGGAAAGATCTGGTTACGAAATTCTAACTGATCTTCTCGTCTTTGGTTGCTCTCCTCGAAGAGGTCGATCCAAAGAATTGATGTCTTCACTCCTATGCCTCAATGCATCATGATGAAATTGTCGTCCTTCCTTCAGGAGCTTCACCAGACTTACGAAAGGATAAGAGGGGGGGAAACTCTATAAGGCCGGATTCTAACAAAATTGATCATCGGACGGTTAACTTAGGGGTGAAGCATAAGTATCTCTCGAATTGTAACTTAAGAAGTTATCGAGAGCAAAGTAAGAAGGTACCATGAGAAGTTTCAAACGGATAGGCAATCGTTCGATGTCTGAAACAACATGTGGAACGGGTCCAGAGCAACGAGATTGAGTATTGCGTCTGTTACCAGAATAGATCACTTGGGACGGTGGCCCGTGAATTACATACGAGGCCACGCGTTAGGAATAAATTGCGAACAGGGGGTGTACAGGAGAGCCAGGTTTTGATCCTGTGGAACGGTGGGTTATGGGCCCACCATGTGGGTTAAAAGATGGAAGGGTGGAGACATCTTGCGTGATCATGCAAGCAAGGCATGTCAGAGGGTAGCCCGTCGATTATGTCAGCAACAACGTTGGTACCAAGGGCGAGGGACGAAGAGAACCATTTTCCTGCTCGTTGAACGAGGCGGACCAATAGGAAAAGTTCTCGTCCATCGGTGGCTACCGGAATGTCATCAACAATAGTAACAGGGTCTTGCTGACAGAATTGTACACCGAGATGTTTACATAAGCAGGAGAATATTACTGCTTAGATCATATAGATAAGAAGCAACGTTAAACCAGCCAATGGAAAGGAAAATAAGATTATCAGATTAAATAGGACAATGGAAAGGAAAATGTGTTTAAACACATATTTCAAGGGTATATCCTTCCCAAGGACAAGCAGAGCATGATATCCATGACATGATATTATGTATAAAACTCCTTAGGTAGGGTAGAGAATTTTCATGACATTACCCATACAGCAGTGTTTGGATAATTGAGCAGGATACATTTTGCATTGGGCTTCAAATGTTCTTGTTTATAAATCGGAGTACCACAGACATGATTCGACATAGCATTGACATGGTCTTCAAGCAAAGGTCGGACTTTGGAAACACAAAGGATTCATCGAAAGCAACTTATAGGATAAGTCTTACAATTTCCTCATAGAAGAATGGATAACCTTGCTGAAAAGGAATCTATAACAATAGGTCATCCGGCCAGGTGTGTTGGGCATGCCATCACCTTACCGGGTCATAAAAGACCAGTGTTATAACTCTTGGAAAAATGTTCCAACCATCATATCTGACCGAGATTCAGGTCTGATCGGTGTTAGGATACCTTAGACTCAGGATGCCTGAGAAGAAAAGGTGCAACACAAATTTTTGAGATGACATTGTAAGATTCTCGGGAATTGAACTATGGAAGCAAGTTCTGAATCATGAGTCATTATTAAATCAAGGATAGAATGAGGAGGTGGCTGATGAACTCAGCGACAACTCATCGAGATTTCCAAAAGATGGATTTCCACAATTATGTGAACAAGGAGATAGCTTTTGTCGGTTCAAATGATATAATGAGGTATGCTCGAAGAAACATACATGATTAAACATTGGTTGACGGTGCACCCGAATACGGACTTAGGTAGCACAAACAATGTTAGAATGGTGATTCGATAACCAATAGTCTAAGAATGAAATGTTGACCATTAACTTCAAAGCAATAAGGTTGCTAGAAGTTTTTAAAATTACTAGTCCATCTGTCGGTATTCCTGTTAGGAACAACACGGGGACCAAGAAAAGAATGGTGATGGTGAAGTATCACCTATATCAAGAATTCTCAAGAGGTGGTGAAATTCTCACAACCTTCTTAATATATAAGATGGTAATACTCCAAGGTAGGACATAAGACAAGTTGGATTGCCAGGAACTCAAGGTATAACACAAAACAAGAACAAGTTTTGTGTTGGAGGGAATGCAAGAATATTTTCGATGTTAATACCAATCATCAAGAGGAAGGGATGGTATTTCCCATCATGAATTCGATTTACACTTGGAAGAAGGCATATCATTGCTGATGATGATCATGACACTTGTGTCGAGAGATTTCATTAAGATGTAATCGATCGGCGAGGACATCAAGTCAAAGGAATGATGGAGCGAAAGGTTATTGAAACCACTAGTACAATACAAACTTGAAATCAAAGATTGTTGTTCAAGGCGAAATGATATATGCCGAGGAGGATCGCCGTAAGCTTAGCTCATCATCGAAAGTTGTGCTCCAGGAATAAGGACCAGGCAGTACGGTTAAAATTTAGCACGATAACGATATAGCCGATCAGGCTAGGAAGGACTTGATGGAGTATTAAAATTCTCAACAACAAAGTACCGGGAGTACTGAATCACAGTGTTGATTTGATTCACAAATCGGTGTTCTCGGTTGACGACAACCCAGAACCCGTGGAGTGACTATGGCGGGGACATGTGTTACTTCATCAGAAATTCATAAGAGGAAGTGCAATGGGTTGATATCCTTGAGATACCAGGGGGTAATACTCGAAGGTAGAGTAGAATAGATGCTTGATAGGTGAAATGAGGTGCAGAAGACAAGTATTTTAACTTGTCCGAGAAACGGGATCAAAGAAGAACAATATGGTCGGATCCACGACTGCAAAAGATCAAATCCCAGATATAAGATGAACTTATACCAAGGGGATAATTAATTTAAAAGAAGCTTCCATGATAAGATCTACATCGTGTCCATGGGCATGAACACAAGGTTCAAGGTCGACTCCCACTTCTTCAATGCATAACCTTTCATTCACTGCTCTACTAAAAATGATTTGAGTGTGAAGATCTACCTAGTGAATTGCCAGAGGAGTATGACCCGTGAAAACTTTCGGGTTCACACAGACTAAGGAAGGCATAGGTTCAAGCCATTGGGGCTTCTTAGAAGATATACCATGAACTTCAGGAGTAAATAAAGCTCAAAAGTAGAGCTTGGTTGACAAAGCAGAGGATACAATTTACCAAAGGCATTATATACCCGTGGAAAGGCTCACAAGGTTATTGAATATGAAGGACGATGTCGGATGAAATCCCACAATGGATCGGGCGATCCACAACGGAGCTGATGTGAGTATCGGTACTCAATCAGAGGAAGAAAGAATGCAAGGGCATCCGATTATAGAACATCTGAATAATTCGATGCTTGGTTAACAAAGGAATTATGATTTCCAAAACGAAGGTTCAGAAGCAGACGCTCTGATCAAGGATGGATAAACTGAATAGACCATAGGCACAATCGACGATAAATAGTTTGGTCGAGAACCAGCTCATGTTCAAAATGGCGTCTGAGCCGGAAAGATAATTTAGAAGGGTCGATTGATGATTGTGTGCATTCGCGCACATGTTGAATCAATAGGATCAAAATGATGGTGTCAAAACATACTAGTGAATATTGCTAGTGATATGGGAGCATCCATAATGTAAGCATACAAGTATTTGCAGAGCAATAGTTCGAAGAGGATGCTCAGAAGGTCGGATAGTATTTCAGAGTATCTTATGAAGCATACGAACAACTGGGGATGAACGGATACTCGATAAGTGCGATGAATTTTCAATAGGGGTATTCATGTGGTAAAGAACTGCAAGGCAGTAAGCTCAAAGGATTTCTCGGAACAATAGAGAGGATTTCAGGGTATCTTGTAATAACAAGATCAATTGGGAATAAAAGTAAGGAAGGCAGGTTTATGTATTTATTCATAGGGATATTTTGGTGGTAGGGAACTGCAAAAGTGACGGGCACAAATTCTTGAAAGAGTATCAGAGAGTAACTTCGAAATCTTTTGGTGCAGCAGTCCACCATCGGTAATAAGATGCTCTCCGGGTGAAAGTGATCACGAGATCATAATGTTAGATTTAGCAAAATTCATTTAACCCGAATAGAAGAGAGATCAGAGTCCCAGAGCATAGATGAGGAATAAAAGATCATAATACCACCCAAATGGCGACGTGGGCCCGTAAGACACACAACCATGTTAGTAGAAGTTTTTGCAATGTCTAGACTCGACTTCGGCCAAGAAGTGTGGAAGGGGGATTCCTACAGGCAGTCGGCTCTGATACCAACTTGTGACGCCCCCGATTCAATCGTACACTAATCATGCACTCAAACGTGTACGATCAAGATCTGGCACTCACGGGAAGATATCACAACACAACTCTAAAACATAAATAAGTCATACAAGCATCATAATACAAGCCAGGGCCTCGAGGGCTCGAATACAAGTGCTCGATCATAGACGAAGTCAGCGGAAGCAACAATATCTGAGTACGAGACATAAGTTAAACAAGTTTGCCTTAAGAAGGCTAGCACAAACGGGATACAGATTGAAAGAGGCGCATGCCTCTGCTGAGATCCTCCTAAACTACTCACGGTCGCCGCCGGTGGGCTGCACGTAGTAGTAGGCACCTCCGAGGTAGTAGGAGTCGTTGTCAACGGTGGCGTCTGGCTCCTGGACTCCATCGTCTGGTCGCAGCAACCGGGTAAAGAAAAGGGAAAAGGGGAACAAGGCAACCGTGAGTACTCATCCAAAGTACTGCAAGCAAGGAGCTACACTACATATGCATGGGTATATGTGTAAAGGGCCATATCGGTGGACTGAACTGCAGAATGCCGAATAAGAGGGGATAGATAATCCGTCAAGACTACGCTTGAGCAGCCTCCGTCTTGCAGCATGTAGAAGAGAGTAGATCAAGTCCTCCAAGTAGCATCGCATAGCATAATCCTACGGCGATCCCTCCTCGTCGCATCTGTTAGAGAGCGACCACCGGGTTGTATCCGCACTTGGAAGGGTGTGTTTTATTAAGTATCCGGTTCTAGTTGTCATAAGGTCAAGGTACAACTCCAAGTCGCCCTGTTATCAAGATCACGGCTATTCAATAGATAAACTTCCTGCAGGGTGCACCACATTACCCGACACGCTCGGTCCCATTTGGCGGACACACTTTCTGGGTCATGCCCGCCTCGGAAGATCAACACGCCGCAGCACCACCTAGGCTGTGAGAGAGGTCAGCATGCCGGTCTAAACCTAAGCACACAGGGTCCGCCCATCGCCCTTAGCACACATGCACGTTATAACGCGCCGAAGCGTAACTAGCCCCTTAATACAAGAGCGAGCTTACGTTCCAATCCGGCGGCAGCGCTTCGATCATCGACGTCACGAAATGCTTCGGCTGATACCACGACGCCGGTTGCCCATATCTTGTCCCACATGGCAGTTAGTGCGTATAAGGTCAACGACCCAACTCAGATCAAATGCCAAGATCTCGTTAAGCGTGTTAAGTATCCGTGAACGCCGAACAGGGCCAGGCCCACCTCTCGCCTAGGTAGTCTCAACCTGCCCTGTCGCTCCGCCACAAAGATCCACACAGAGGGTCGTTGGGACAAAGGTCCTTTCAGCCCCCAATCCGTGAATCACTCGCGGGTGCTCCTCGAGCCGACCCGACTTTAGTCACCACATGTATCATGTATAAAGTATATAGTATATACCCGTGATCACCTCCCAAGTGATCACGGCCCGATAGTATAGCACAGCAGACGGACAAGAATGTATGGCCATAGATGGAATACTAGCATCCTATACTAAGCAGTAGGATAGCAGTTAAGGGTAACAATTGTAGCAACAATGACAGGCTATGCAGCAGAATAGGATTAACCGAAAGCAGTAACATGCTACACTACTCTAATGCAAACAGTATAGAGAAGAATAGGCGATATCTGGTGATCAAGGGGGGGCTTTCCTGGTTGCTCTGGCAAGGAGGGGTCGTCGTCGATGTAGTCGTACACAGTGGCATCAGCGCGGTCTCGGGTTCTACCGGAAAGAAGTAACGGAGGGGGTACACAATAAATAACAGAGCAATCAAATGTAACACAAAGCAAGACGCGGCAATACATGGTGCTAGGGGTGACCTAACGCAGTACTAGGTGATACAGGCGAAGGGGGGGAAACATCCGGGAAAGTATCCCCGGTGTTTCGCGTTTTCGGACAGATGAATCAGAGGGGAAAAGTTGTGAGTTCGATATGCTAGGGGTGTGTGGCGGACGAACAGGCTGCGTATTTGAATTCGTCTCGTCGTTCTGAGCAACTTTCATGTAGAAAGTTTTCCCATCCGAGCTACGGTTTATTTTATATTAATTTTAAAAGATTTAAATCATTTTTAGGATTTATTTAATTATTTAAAATAAACATTATCCAGAACAGTGCATGCTGACGTCAGCAGTCAACGTCGACCGTTGACCTGGTCAACTTGACGTGTGGGTCCAATGGGACCCACCTATTATTCTCTGTTTAGGTTAATTAGGGTTTAAGTTAATTAGTTAGCCTAATTAGTTGTTTAGTTTAACTAAACAAAATTAATTAAGTTAATTAATTATTTAATTAATTAATTAATTAATTATTGTTATTATTATTATTTTTACAATTCTTTTTTTAAGTTAAGGGGCTGGGCCCCACTTGTCATAGGGCCAAAGGCCTATTAGGTTTGGGCGCTCGGGTGCGGGTGTCACCCGAGCGAGCGCTGGGCGCTAGTGGGCGAACCCGACGGGCGCGGGCGGGCGTTGCCCACCATGGCGCAGGTGAGGCTTTGGCCATGGCGGGGCTCGCTGGCCGCCACAGCAACGTGGCGAGAAGCCTCGGCGGGCAGCGGTGGAGGGCTGAGGTGGCGTGTTGCGCCGAGCAAAGACGGCAGAGAGGCAGCGTCGAGGGCGCGAGTCGTGTGGCGGCACGCGAGGAGCAAGCGGCTAGGGCTGGACGCTTGGCTCGGCAGTGGCGCGACAAGCAGCAGCAGCTCGAGGAGCAGGCGTGGTCGAGGTGTGCAAGCGCCGGCGCGAGACGATGACCGAAGCAAGGGGTGGTGGGCGGCGCAAGGCTGCCGCGAGGAGCCGCGCTGTGGAGGCTGCGAGGGGTGCAGGGAGCAGCATCGGGGCGCCGGGCGCAACGGCGGCGCGCTGGCGCAGCACGGCCTCATGGGGAGGAGGCATGGCCGTGTCTTGTGGGGGGAGGAGGAGGAGGTCGTGGCCTCACCATGCGGAGCAGGGTCGGGCAATGGGCTTGACGGAGGTCGGGACGACGGCGGCGTTGGGGAGGAAGTCCGCGAGGCGGTTTCCGGCGACGGCGATGGCGTGGTCCGGCGTGGTGATGGCGAACGGCGGCGAAGGCGGCACGGGATCGGCTCGGTGCCGATCCAGATCAATGGGGAGCTCTGGCGAGGTGGTCCTTGGCGATGGCGGCGTCAACGGGTTGGCACGGTTGCCCGATCTCGATCGAGCGGGTTGGGGAGAGGAGCGAGGCGTGGGGAGGAGTGGGTGAAGTGGGGCGGGGGTTAGGGTTATGAGAGTGGGGTTATGGGGAGAGGCCGGCCTGGTGGCCCGGTTGGGCTGCAGGCCTGCTGGGCCGGAGCCCGGGGGTTCTTTTCCTTTTTTTTTGTTAGTTTTGTTTTCTGTTTGTTTCATTTCTTTTTATTTATTTTTCTTTTACTGTTTTACTTTTATTTTTCTTTTATTTAAGTTTTATAAAAATTATCACTAGCACCTAAGTTAATACCTTTAAATATACTACTGCCACATTAATTCTCAACCCAAATTAAAATAATTCAATATTTTATAAAATTCAAAAGGCATTTATTTTAATATTTAACCCCCTATTTTAATTATTTTGAACACTTAAACATTTTATTAAAATTTAGATTTCTCCACCATTATTATCCATGATTTATTTAACACCCTTACAACATTTTAGTTTTGACTTTTGAAAACTTTAAATGTTTGACTTGATTTTGAATTTGAATTTTGAATCGGTTTTGAACTAACGCGAGATTAGCAACAGTAGCTAAGGTGACACGGCATGACTAACAAGGAATTACTGTCGCTTAAATATTCAGGTGTCACAGTTCCTAAAAATAAGGCCTTTAAGAGATTTCAATATGGACTCCATACGGAGCAAATGAGTGAATCTACACTCTAAAATATGTCTATATATGTATGTAGTCTCTATTAAAATCTCTAAAAGGGCTTATATTTAGAAACGGAGGGAGTACTTGATAACTTTAATCTTGGAATAGTAACAGCAAACTTGCTCCACAACCACCCTAAAAAAATACTAAATAACTAAACTACAACATGATTCAGCGTATGATGTGCAGCACAACAGAATACAACCAGAGAGAGCCTTGGGATATTGTTATTCAGTTTCCGTGATATGCAACAGACTAATGCACCTATGAGCATCACATCTCATGAATGATTCTAAAGGAATTGTACTGAAATTTATCCAAAAACTAAGAGTGCATAACATTCATTTAAATGGACAACACAATTATCAGGTAGAGCCCTATTCAAGGGCATAAAAAGTTTCTCTAACTACTTAAGTTTATCTTAAATGTTTGTCCATAACAACATTCACGTGAGGTATCTCATCCTAACCATGGCATGTGCAAGATTTTCTATCCTTCATGCCTAGCTACAATTCCAGGTAAAGCAATAAGCTGATTTTCATTATCTATTTTTCACGAATACATGGTAATCGGTATAGGAGCTATAACCACACAAAAAATAGAAAAATAGAACAACAGAAAAACAGGACAACACAGAGCTCTACAAACTGAAAATTATGGAGCTGAGAATTATACAGGTTGTCTCATACAGTAAAATTATGGAGCTGGATCTGATCTTTTTGTGTTACTATTTTTTAGAAATGACCGTACAAGCTACAATCTGGACAGTAAAATTCAGTACAAATGATATTCCTGAACCCCCATATACATAAGTTGCACACAGGAAAAAAACGAACAGCTTCTAACAGATTTTTTTTGCATCTAAGTATACCTCATGGATTGTCCTAAATACTCCCTATCAATAATTATGCTACTAACTGATTGGCAACAGTTTCTTTTGGTGCACAATTCAAACAAAAAAATGACAGTACAAGCAGATCTTTAATACTCCAATTTCTTTCAGTTTTGACAGATTATTTTCAATTTCAAATCTTGGAGGAAAATGGCGACGGTACGCCTTCCTGGGTTATATATAACTTCAGAATTTTAGGTGAGAGATTCTGAGGATAACTGATGTCCATAATCTCTGCACGGTTGCAGAGTCGGTATCACAAAAAAAGCAATCCATGGTGGAAACTGAAGCACCAGGCAAAGTCCAAAACTGGATGTGCCCTTAACATCAAGAAGTTGGTGTAGACATCAAGTTATTCCTGATAGCATCTTCATCAAAAGTTCCACCAAAGTAGGACTTGAAGAGGGCTACTGCCTGATAATTTCAAATAATCGTCAGCAGAAATAACGGTGAATGAGATGGACATATTAAATTGCTCATAAGAATGTTGATGTGTACATTGAGTAGGATATATACATTGAATTAGCAACTGTAGTTTCATCACTAAATCATCTTTGTCCTAATGTACAAATTAAACCAACTCCTAGCCCAACCCCTCTCTTCCAAACAGGCCCTCAGTAATAAATCATATAAAACACAAAGGGTTCTATTATTCATTTAGTCCTATCAAAGTATTCCCAACAGGGACGAACATGGAACATCACACCATCTAAACATTGAAAATTTCTAGCAGTACTTTTTAGTACCACATGCTTATATTCTGTTGAGTTTGGCGATTCTGATGTACCATCACCAGATATTCATTCATCGTGTTTCTACTTGTAAGGTTGACCCTAACAGCTTAGAATGCCCCTTACATATGTCGATTGCATGAATAGGCTCACGGCAAACCATTTGTTTTTGTGGGTCAAATCTTGACTATTGTGTTTTTGTTCCTTCCAGCAACTACTTAACCACACTACAGTTCTCGAGTGACCAAACTAAATTGAGATGTTTGAAACAACAAGACGGCCAAGATGGTGAGCAACACACCTGAAGTACATCACGACATGTGATCGGTCATCTGCCAATTCTCATCCTTTTGCTTGTCGAAGAGCGATGTGGTATCATGTTGCTGGAGATCCAACAACAGTATCATCACTCTGTTGGCTGAGACATACAGCAGCATCCAACACGCCTATCGGGCTTTGCGGCACATAGAACATTGATGATCCAACCGATTTGATGACAGTGGTTCCCATTGCTATCTTGTCCTGAATCAATTTGTGGCATCTTAACACTCGCTCCTACAAAACATCATTGCATTAACAGGTTAGGTAATGGTGGGCAAATGGTTTAGTTAACGATAACACTGAGACGATGACTACCTTGTTTATATACATGCAATTAGTTGTAGCCCTTTCGACCACTGAAGTATTGCGCTCCCCAAATAACAACAAGTGCAACAGGTGCAGCAACCCAAATACAGCAAGTGCAACAGGTGCAGCAAACTCTGAAGGTCTGAACCCAAAAATCAGCTCCTGCAATCCAAATTCTCAAACTTTAATAATTGATCGCTGCCAAATTTTACGCATTGATTGATGGATACTAAAAGTGAGATTTGATTTAACACATTTGATCTATGAATACTAAAAAAGGGATCTGATTTAACTTTCATACCTTTAGCTGTGCTCGGGATGGAGTCGGTCGCGCGGGTGAATGCGAGCATGGAGGGTGCGTCATGATGATTGAAGTTGCGAAGGAAGTAGTCAATAAATGAGCAAGCAGTAACCGCTCCATCCTTTTTATGGTCATTGCCTCCAAGGCAGACTTTGCATCAATCACCTGTCAAGCAAAAACCGTTGATTAATTGAGATGAAACTGGAAGACATAACCTTTCAATACGCGGAGGTCTATCATGAGATGAGATGCATCACTCACTAACCTGCAGGTCCATGGGGAGTGGCACATAGGTCTCCTCCATCTTTAAAGCGAGACAAAAGCAAGGCACTGCCAAGAGGCGTGTCACCCATGCTTTGCCTTCCTGTCATGAGAAATCAATTCCTCAATGATTCCAAGAACTTTATGGGATTTTAGCAGGGTTATTTCAGTTGCTACTGAGATCATAGACTTACAGGAAAGGGATAGACGGAGAGGAACCTATCAAGGTAGTTGACAGACAATGCTGTTGGGGAACGTTGCAGAAAATTAAAATTTTTCCTACGGTTTCACCAAGATCCATCTATGAGTTCATCTAAGCAACGAGTCAAGGGAGTGAGTTTGCATCTACATACCACTTGTAGATCGAGTGCGGAAGCGTTCAAGGGGATGGTGATGATGGAGTCGTACTCGGATCAACGATGACCAAAGTGCTGAACGGACAGCACCTCCGCGTTCAACACACGTACGGTACGGACGACGTCTCCTCCGTCTTGATCCAGCAAGGAGGAAGGAGAGGTTGAGGAAGATGGCTCCAACAGCAGCACGACGGCGTGATGATGATGGAGTGACAGTTCTCCGGCAGGGCTTCGCCAAGCACACGCGGAGGAGGAGAGGTGTTGGGGAGGGGAGGGGCTGCGCCTTCAAGTTGTGTATGCAGCCCTCCCCTCACCCCTCTATTTATAGGGGAAGGGAGGAGGGGGGCCGGCCCCTCTAGATGCATCTAGAGGGGGACCAAGGGAGGGGGCTTGCCCCCAAGCAAGGGCGCCCCTCTGGGTTCCCCTCAACCCTAGGCGCAAGGGCCCAAGGGAGGGTGCGCCCAGCCACCAGGCTGGCTCCCTCCCCACGCAGCCCATGTGCCCCCGGGGGTGGCCCCTCCCGGTGGACCTCCGGAACCCTTCCCGTGGACCCGGTACAATACCGATATGCCCCGAAACTTTTCCGGTGTCCGTTTGACGACTTCCCATATATAAATCTTTACCTCCGGACCATTCCGGAACTCCTCGTGACGTCCGGGATCTCATCCGGGACTCCGAACAACATTCGGTAATCACATACAAGTCTTCCTAATAACCCTAGCGTCACCGAACCTTAAGTGTGTAGACCCTACGGGTTCGAGAGACATGCAGACATGACCGAGACGCTCTCAGGTCAATAACCAACAGCGGGATCTGGATACCCATGTTGGCTCCCACATGCTCCTAGATGATGTCATCGGATGAACCACGATGTCGAGGATTCAAGCAACCCCGTATACTATTCCCTTTGTCAGACGGTATGTTACTTGCCCGAGACTCGATCGTCGATATCCCAATACCTCGTTCGGTCTCGTTACGGCAAGTCACTTTACTCGCACCGTAATGCATGATCCCGTGACGGACACTTGGTCACTTTGAGCTCATTATGATGATGCACTACCGAGTGGGCCCAGTGATACCTCTCCGTCATACGGAGTGACAAATCCTGTCTCGATCCGTGTCAACCCAGCAGACACTTTCGGAGATACCGTAATGCACCTTTATAGTCACCCGATTCGTTGTGACGTTTGGTACACCCAAAGCATTCCTACGGTATCCGGAGTTACACGATCTCAAGGTCTAAGGAAGAGATACTTGACATTGGAAAAGCTCTAGCAAAAGCGAACTACGATCTTGTGCTATGCTTAGGATTGGGTCTTGTCCATCACGTCATTCTCCTAATGGCGTGATCCGTTATCAACGACATCCAATGTCCATAGTCGAAACCATGACTATCTATTGACCAACGAGCTAGTCAACTAGAGGCTCACTAGGGACGTATTGTGGTCTATGTATTCACACATGTATTACGATTTCCGGATAATACAATTATAGCATGAATAAAAGACAATTATCATGAACAAGGAAATATAATAATAATGCTTTTATTATTGCCTCTAGGGCATATTTCCAACAGTCTCCCACTTGCACTAGAGTCAATAATCTAGTTACATTGTGATGAATCGAACACCCATAGAGTTACGGTGTTGATCATGTTTTGCCCATGGAAGAGGTTTAGTCAGCGGATCTGCGACATTCAGATCCGTATGTACTTTAAATTTCTATGTCTCCATCCTGAACATTTTCACGGATGGAGTTGAGCGACACTTGATGTGCTCTGGTCTTCTTGTGAAACCTGGGCTCCTTGGCAAGTGCAATAGCTCCGATGTTTTCACGGAAGAGTTTGATCGGCCCCGACGCATTGGGTATGACTCCTAGGTCGGTGATGAACTCCTTCATCCAAATTGCTTCATCGCTGCCTCCGAGGCTGCCATGTACTCCGCTTCATATGTAGATCCCGCCACGGCGCTCGCTTGCGGCTGCACCAGCTTCTCGCTCCACCATTCAACATATACACGTATCCGGTTTGTGACTTAGAGTCATCAGATCGTGTCGAAGCTAAGCGTCGGCGTAACCCTTCTGACGAGCTCTTCGTCACCTCCATAAACAAGAAACATGTCCTTTGTCCTTTTCGGTACTTCAGGATATTCTTGACCGCTGTCGGTGTTCCTTGCGGGATTACTTTGGTACCTACCTACCAAACTTACGGCAAGGTTTACATCAGGTCTGGTACACAGCATGGCATACATAATAGATCCTATGGCTGAAACATAGGGGATGACACTCATCTCTTCTTTATCTTCTGCCGTGGTCGAGCATTGAGCCGAGCTCAATCTCACACCTTGCAGTACAGGCAAGAACCCTTTCTTGGACTGATCCATTTTGAACTTCTTCAAAATCTTATCAAGGTATGTGCTTTGTGAAAGACCTATGAGGCGTCTCGATCTATCTCTATAGATCTTGATGCCTAATATATAAGCAGCTTCTCCAAGATCCTTCATTGAAAAACATTTATTCAAGTAGGCCTTAATGCTGTCCAAGAAATCTATATCATTTCCCATCAAAAGTATGTCATCTACATATAATATGAGAAATGCTACTGAGCTCCCACTCACTTTCTTGTAAACGCAGCTTCTCCATAAGTGCGCATAAACCCAAACGCTTTGATCATCTCATCAAGCGAATGTTCCAACTCGAGATGCTTGCACCAGCCCATAAATGGATCGCTGGAGCTTGCATACTTTGTCGACATTCTTAGGATCGACAAAACCTTCCGGCTGCATCATATACAGCTCTTCCTTAAGATAACCGTTAAGGCGCTGTTTTGGCGTCCATCTGCCATATCTCATAATCATAGTATGCGGCAATTGCTAACATGATTGGACGGACTTAAGCTTTGCTACGGAGAGAAAGTCTCATCGTAGTCAATCCCTTGAACTTGTCGATAACCCTTAGCGACAAGTCGAGCTTTATAGATGGTGACATTACCATCCGCGTCCGTCTTCTTCTTAAAGATCCATTTGTTTTCTATCGCTCGCCGATCATCGGGCAAGTCAGTCAAAGTCCATACTTTGTTTTCATACATGGATTCTATCTCGGATTTCATGGCTTCTAGCCATTTGTTGGAATCTGGGCCGCCATCGCTTCTTCATAGTTGAAGGTTCACCGTTGTCTAACAACATGATTTTCGGGACAGGGTTGCCGTACCACTGCAGTGCGGAGCGTGTCCTTGTGGACCTCTGAAGTTCAAGAGCAACTTGATCCAAGTACCTTGATCATCATCATTATTTTCCTCTTCGTTGGTGTAGGCATCACAGAACATTTTCTGAGCTGCACTACTATCCCGTTCAAGAGGAGTACTTCATCGAGTTCTACTTTCCTCCCACTTACTTCTTTCGAGAGAAACTCTTTTTCCAGAAAGGATCCGTTCTTGGCAACAAAGATCTTGCCCTCGGATCTTAAGTAGAAGGTATACCCTATTTAAAGTGAATGTAGCTGTCTCTAGAGCGTATCCCCAAAATGATAGCGGTAAATCGGTAAGAGACATCATAGACCGCACCATATCCAATAGAGTGCGATTACGACGTTCGGACACACCGTTACGCTGAGGTGTTCCAGGCGGCGTGAGTTGTGAAACGATTCCACATTTTCTTAAGCGTGTACCAAATTCGTGACTCAAATATTCTCCTCCACGATCCGATCATAAGAATTTTATCTTTCGGTCACGTTGATTCTCTACTTCATTCTGAAATTCCTTGAACTTTTCAAAGGTCTCAGACTTGTGTTTCATCAAGTAGACATACCCATATCTACTCAAGTCATCTGTGAGAGTGAGAACATAACGATATCCTCCGCGAGCCTCAGCACTCATTGGACCGCACACATCGGTATGTATAATTTCCAACAAGTTGGTTGCTCGCTCCATTGTTCGGAGAACGGAGTCTTGGTCATTTGCCCATGAGGCATGGTTCGCATGTGTCAAATGATTCATAATCGAGAGACTCTAAAGTCCATCAGCATGGAGCTTCTTCATGCGCTTGACACCAATGTGACCAAGGCGGCGATGCCACAAGTATGTGGGACTATCGTTATCAACTTTACATCTTTTGGTATTCACGCTATGAACATGTGTAATACTACGCCGAGATTCATTAAGAATAAACCATTGACCATCGGAGCATGACCATAAAACATATCTCTCATGTAAATAGAACAACCATTATTCTCGGATTTAAATGAGTAGCCATCTCGTATCAAGCGAGATCCAGATACAATGTTCATGCTCAAACTTGGCACCAAATAACAATTATTAAGGTTCAAAACTAATCCCGTAGGTAAATGAAGAGGTAGCGTGCGACGGCGATCACATCGACTCTGGAACCATTCCCGGCGTGCATCGTCACCTCGTCCTTCGCCGATCTCCGCTTATTCCGCAGCTCTTGCTGTGAGTTACAAATATGAGCAACGGCACGGTATCAAATACCCGGAGTCACTACGAGTCTTGGTAAGGTACACATCAATTACATGTATATCAAATATACCTTTGGTGTTGCTGGCCTTCTTATCCGCTAAGTATTTGGGGCAGTTCCGCTTCGATGACCCTTCCCTTGCAATAAAAGCACTCGGTCTCGGGCTTGGGTCCATTCTTTGACTTCTTCCGGGAACTTGCTTACGGGCGCGGCAACCTCCTTGCCGTCCTTCTTGAAGTTCTTCTTGCCCTTGCCCTTCTTGAATTTAGTGGTCTTATTGACCATCAACACTTGATGTTCTTTCTTGATTTCAACCTCTGCGACTTGACATAGAGAATACTTCAGAGTGGTCTTTACCATCCCCGCATATTGTAGTTCATCACAAAGCTCTTGTAGCTTGGTGGGAGCGATCGAAGGATTATGTCAATGACCGCCTCATCGGGGAGGTTAATATTCATTTGGGTCATACGGTTGTGCAACCGGACATCTTGAGTATGTGCTCACCGACGAACTATTTTCCTCCATCTTACAACTATAGAACTTGTCGGAGATGTCATATCTCTCGACCCGGCGTGAGCTTGGAAAACTAGTTTCAGCTCCTCGAACATCTCATATGCTCCGTGATGCCCAAAACGCTTTTGGAGCCCGGTTCTAAGCTGTAAAGCATGCCGCTTTGAGCGAGGGAGTAATCATCAAGACGAGACTGCCAAGCATTCATAATGTCTTGGTTCTGCGGGACGGAGCGTCACCTAGCGGTCCTTCTAGGACATATTGTTTCCTGGCAGCTATGAGGATGATCCTCAAGTTCCGGACCCAGTCCGTATAGTTGCTGCCGTCATCTTTCAGCTTGGTTTTCTCTAGGAACGCGTTGAAGTTCAAGTTGACATGAGCGTTGGCCATTTGATCTACAAGACATATTATGCAAAAGTTTTTAGACTAAGTTCATGATAATTAAGTTCATCTAATCAAATTATTTCAATGAACTCCCACTCAGATTAGACATCCCTCTAGTCATCTAAGTGTTACACGATCCGAGTCGACTAGGCCGTGTCCGATCATCACGTGAGACGGACTAGTCATCGTCGGTGAACATTCTCATGTTGATCGTATCTTCCATACTACTCGTGTTCGACTTTTCGGTCTCCGTGTTCCGAGGCCATGTCTGTACATGCTAGGCTCGTCAAGTTAACCCTAAGTGTTTTGCGTGTGTAAATCTGTCTTACACCCGTTGTATGTGAACGTAAGAATCCATCACACCCGATCATCACGTGGTGCTTAGAAGCGACGAACTTTAGCAGCGGTGCAGTTAGGGAGAACACTTCTTGAAATTGTTGTAAGGATCATCTTATTTACTACCGTCGTTCTAAGTAAACAAGATGCATAAACATAATAAACATCACATGCAATTATATAGTAGTGACATGATATGGCCAATATCATATAGCTCCATTGATCTCCATCTTCGGGGCTCCATGATCATCTTGTCATCGGCATGACACCATGTTCTCCATCATCATGATCTCCATCATTGTGCCTCCATGAAGTTGTCACGCCAACGACTACTTCTACTTCTATGGCTAACGCGTTTAGCAATAAAGTAAAGTAATTTACATGGCGTTCTTCAATGACATGCAGGTCATACAAAAATAAAGACAACTCCTATGGCTCCTGCCGGTTGTCATACTCATCGACATGCAAGTCGTGATTCCTATTACAAGAACATGATCTCATACATCACAATATGTCATTCATCATTCATCACAACTTGGCCATATCACATCACATGACAATTGCTGCAAAAACAAGTTAGACGTCCTCTAATTGTTGTTGCATCTTTTACGTGGCTGCAATTGGGTTCTAGCAAGAACGTTTTCTTACCTACGAATAACCACAACGTGATTTTGTCAACTTCTATTTACCCTTCATAAGGACCCTTTTCATCGAATCCGCTCCAACTAAAGTGGGAGAGACAGACACCCGCTAGCCACCTTATGCAACTAGTGCATGTTAGTCGGTGGAACCGGTCTCACGTAAGCGTACGTGTAAGGTTGGTCCGGGCCGCTTCATCCCACAATACCGCGGAAGCAAGATAAGACTAGTAGCGGCAAGCAAGTTGACAAGATCTACGCCACAACAAAATTGTGTTCTACTCGTGCAAAAGAGAACTACGCATATACCTAGCTCATGATGCCACTGTTAGGGAACGTTGCAGAAAATTAAAATTTTTCCTACGGTTTCACCAAGATCCATCTATGAGTTCATCTAAGCAACGAGTCAAGGGAGTGAGTTTGCATCTACATACCACTTGTAGATCGAGTGCGGAAGCGTTCAAGGGGATGGTGATGATGGAGTCGTACTCGGATCACCGATGACCAAAGTGCTGAACGGACAGCACCTCCGCGTTCAACACACGTACGGTACGGACGACGTCTCCTCCGTCTTGATCCAGCAAGGAGGAAGGAGAGGTTGAGGAAGATGGCTCCAGCAGCAGCACGACGGCGTGATGATGATGGAGTGACAGTTCTCCGGCAGGGCTTCGCCAAGCACACGCGGAGGAGGAGAGGTGTTGGGGAGGGGAGGGGTTGCGCCTTCAAGTTGTGTATGCAGCCCTCCCCTCACCCCTCTATTTATAGGGGAAGGGAGGAGGGGGGCCGGCCCCTCTAGATGCATCTAGAGGGGGGGCGGCCAAGGGAGGGGGCTTGCCCCCAAGCAAGGCGCCCTCTAGGGTTCCCCTCAACCCTAGGCGCAAGGGCCCAAGGGAGGTGCGCCCAGCCACGGGGCTGGCTCCTCCCCGCAGCCCATGTGCCCTCCCCGGGAGGGGGCCCCTCCGGTGGACCTCCGGAACCCTTCCGTGGACCCGATACAATACCGATATGCCCCGAAACTTTTCCGGTGTCCGTTTGACGACTTCCCATATATAAATCTTTACCTCCGGACCATTCCGGAACTCCTCGTGACGTCCGGGATCTCATCCGGGACTCCGAACAACATTTGGTAATCACATACAAGTCTTCCTAATAACCCTAGCATCACCGAACCTTAAGTGTAGACCCTACGGGTTCGGGAGACATGCAGACATGACCGAGATGCTCTCAGGTTAATAACCAACAGCGGGATCTAGATACCCATGTTGGCTCCCACATGCTCCTCGATGATGTCATCGGATGAACCACGATGTCGAGGATTCAAGCAACCCGTATACTATTCCCTTTGTCGACGGTATGTTACTTGCGAGACTCGATCGTCGGTATCCCAATACCTCGTTCAGTCTCGTTACGGCAAGTCACTTTACTCGTGCCGTAATGCATGATCCGTGACGGACACTTGGTCACTTTGAGCTCATTATGATGATGCACTACCGAGTGGGCCCAGTGATACCTCTCCGTCATACGGAGTGACAAATCCTGTCTCGATCCGTGTCAACCCAACAGACACTTTCGGAGATACCGTAATGCACCTTTATAGTCACCCGATTACGTTGTGACGTTTGGTACACCCAAAGCATTCCTACGGTATCCGGGAGTTACGATCTCAAGGTCTAAGGAAGAGATACTTGACATTGGAAAAAGCTCTAGCAAAACGAACTACGATCTTGTGCTATGCTTAGGATTGGGTCTTGTCCATCACGTCATTCTCCTAATGGCGTGATCCCGTTATCAACGACATCCAATGTCCATAGTCGAAACCATGACTATCTATTGACCAACGAGCTAGTCAACTAGAGGCTCACTAGGGACGTATTGTGGTCTATGTATTCACACATGTATTACGATTTCCGGATAATACAATTATAGCATGAATAAAAGACAATTATCATGAACAAGGAAATATAATAATAATGCTTTTATTATTGCCTCTAGGGCATATTTCCAACAAATGTCGCAGTCAACGGCAAAGAATTTGCAGATTTAATCAGCTATAACGGCACCGTTGATCAGGACGGTATCATTGAGCAGCAATCCAATGAGAAAATCGCCACTAAAATGGATAAAAAAGGCATATTCCAAATCCGGACCATCACATATCAGTACCACGCTAGAAAGGAACGAGTTGAATCAAATCAAGATACGGGGGCTCACCTTCCAAATCCCATCTATCGCGTACTTTCTAACGACGGCCAAATCCAGGCCCTCGAGCCACGGCCACAGCATCTGGGGTACCTGTCGGCGGGCATGTGCTCATTCTCCGTCTCGACGGGCGCAGCCACATAGTCCTCAAACTGCACAGGGTGGTCCGCCAGTAACCTTTCCGCAGGGCGCTGACCAGGAAGGCAGCCCGGGTGGCGAGGTCGCCGTCCTTCCACGCAACGTGGGGATCTCCCTGGGATACGAGCCACCGCGCCCAGATCCGGCGCGCCCCTCGACCCTGAGCTTGGTCGATCAGGACGGTCTGAGGACCGGCAGCGGGTGGCGGCTCGGCCTCCTTGCCGATTTCTAGGCCTGGGGAGGGGAGTGGTAGGAGGGGAGGAGGAATGGTGGCGGGATTTCGACGGGGATGGGATGCGGCGGCGGCGAGCGAGCTCGGGGAGGAGAGCAGCAGCGGTGAGGTAGGCGGCATGAGAGTAACGGCGACGGGGAGTGGATGCTAGGGTTCTCACCCAATCGGCGCCCTGCTTACTCCATCCATCCACGAGCCAACCGTCAGACGACACGCACAGACCCACCACAAGAAATACCGAATATACCCTCGGCGGGGCACGACATTCTCGGCGGTGGCACGAGATATTTGGCCACCGGAGGGCGCCTACGGGTGGCACAATTAACTCGCCCAGCCACACAAACTGACAGGCGTGTCCCACCAGCGAGGGACCCCACACGTCAGCAAGATCTGCTCGAAACCGCGGAGTAAGCAAAAACGCAGGGAAACGGTTACTATTCATTGCTACAGGAGCGAGGCCTCGATCCGACGGCGTAGGTCATCTGGGAGCTTGACCAGACGGCCGAAAATGTATCAAGGGGGTCAATCCGACGGTCGAGAGTTGCTAAATTCTGAGAGACCTCGGGGGCTCCTGTCTTTCTTATTTCTCGATTCTCGATACCAGCGTTCGCCATGAAGTTGGCCGCCTGGCCGCGTGTCTACGCCGAATCAGGTAATCAAGGTGAGATTCATGATTATTAATGATTATTGTACACAGGTGCGCAGGAGCCAACACCGGGAGGCTGATACACATAGATACACCGCTGGGGCCAGGCGGCTCACATGAGAGGTTTGGCCGTCAGGCCGCTCGCATGCATACACACAGGTCTGAGAGAGGTTCATCCATGGCAGGACTGCTCGAGCGTCTTCTCTCCTCTCGCCCATGGTGGCTTGGAGAATTAAATCGGTTTTTTCCGATCATGATTTGACTTGTCAACCCAAATACAGAGACAGGTGATGAACAGGGCCAAGGTAGATTACATTGGTTCACACCGGTTATGGGTGTTCCTTCAACCCCAAATACAGGTGCAGGTGATGGACAGGTCGGCTCAACAGATCAGATCGTGGGTGTTTTGTCAGTTCCAAATATGCAGGTACAAGTGATGAACAAGGTCATGAAGGATTGGATCGGTTTACACTGGCCATGGCTTTGCTCGCCAACTCGGATACATGTGCAGATGAACAACATGATTCAGAAGATTTGATCAGTTTACACCAATCCAAATACAGGCATAGGTGGACACTAAGCAAAGAACTCATGCCTGCACCTTGATGAAAAGATGAGAGATTGAATAACAGAGGCTAGACCAGACATACTTCTCCTTAGCCGACGAGGCCAAGAGATCATTTCTCTTTTCCGCAACCGACGAGGCTGGACACACCTTCTCCTTGGCCAATGAGGCCAAGAGATCAATTTCCCTTTTCCACGATCGACAAGGCCGGAAATCATTTGTCTTCACCGACGAGGCTGGACGCACCTTCTCTTTAGCCGACGAGGCCAAGAGATCATTTTCCCTTTTTCGTGACCGACGAGGCAGGAAATCATTTATCCTGACCGATAAGGCTGGACGCACCTTCTCCTTGGCCAACGAGGCTTGCAAACATTACCCCTTTCCGCGACCGACGAGGTTGGAAATCCTTTGTCCTGACCAACGAGGCTGGACGCATTATATCATTGACCGACAAGCAGGGGCGGGCCCAGGAATTCAAGACTGTGTATTCAAAATTTGAAAACTTTTTTTTGAGGCCTACAGCCTTCCTTTTGGTGCGTAAAACTGATTATAGCAACATATTGTAATAGTTCTAAACTATATAAAAGATACCACATAATATATTATATTCATAAAAAATGATCATAACTTGGTATTGTTGGACATATAGAAGTAAAAAATTATTCAACATATGATGGCAAAATCAAGATATATAGAGGATAGAAAATAGTAAATGATAAAAAAAAAGCTTATAAATTATAGGATAACTTTGTGATCCTTGATGCTCTGAAAATTAGTGATGATGTCCTCATCCTTAACTTGCAAGAAGAAATCCCTTTCGACAAATGTGACAAGCAATCATTCAAGTATTTTTGCCCCATCTTGCTTCTTAGCTTGTTTTTTATATAGTTCATTGATGAAATTGTTCAAGTTTTAGAATACTACTCGTTATACATATTGCTTACTGTAACAAATTCAGAATTTATAAACATTCTCCCATCACAATCTTAAATGAAAAATTGTACATTCTCATGTCTAAACAATTCA
Source organism: Aegilops longissima (assembly GCA_021605205.1). Lineage (NCBI taxonomy): Eukaryota > Viridiplantae > Streptophyta > Magnoliopsida > Poales > Poaceae > Aegilops > Aegilops longissima. The sequence continues at coordinate 298,313,617 of CM038680.1, forward strand.
TAATTGGCTGCAAACCAGTCTTTACTTAACCAATAATTAAATAAGAAAGTCAAGTGGTGAAAATACTTACTTAGGGCGAACTATGCTCCTGCAATAGTGCAGCCTGCTGGACAGTGAGAAGAACCGTGCCTGTTGCTTACAAAATCAGAGTGACAGAACCTACAGAAGTAAAAAAAAGGAGACATAACCTGTAAGATGAATTCAGTGGCACTTCAGGTTCAGAGATGAGACGATTCAGAAGTTGGCTGTTGTTTACAAAATCAGTGCTTGTGTGTTTGAAACTGAATCAATGCGGTCAGTTGTGCTGTTGTCGATGAGAAAATTCAGAACTTACAGAAGGGATGCAGGCAGGGAGAGGAAGCGAGGGTTAAATCGCTGTGGACGGCGGCGCGCCGCGCGTGACGCTGCTGAGGCGACGGCGGCAACAGCCCTGCCGGCCGCCCGGCGGTTGCCTAGCGCAGTGGTTGTGGCGGCGGACCGGCAGTTCCGTCAGTTCGTGTGCGATCTGCGGAGGCGGCTGTGGCACAGCAGCGGAGGGGAGATGCCGGTTCGTGATCGATCAAGTTTTTTTGGCGACGATGTATCCGTGCGATGCGTTTCTGGGCCAAGGTGTGGACTCGAGGAGAGGGTAGGCTACTGGGCCAGCCTATGTTTTGGGCTTATAAATGCTTAACAAGCACGTTCGCGTACCAGTTTCGTTTTTTCTTATACTGACACTGTATATATACTATATATATCATATTTTTTGCCAAAAACAATGGGTATTCAGCTGCATACCCTTGAATTGAGGTGGGCCCGCCCCTGCCGACAAGGCTTGGAGACATTATTACCCCTTTCCGTGACCAACGAGGCCGGAACCCTTTTGTCCCGGCCGACAAGGCCGGATTCACTCACGCGGCCGAAAACATTTTTGAGACTTTACTATGAACCCAGTGTGGTAACCAACGAGGCCTCGTAACATTCATGTCTGCCACTTTTACTTCTCAATATATCATGAGAATATTTCAAGTTCAAGACGACCACCATCAGCGCAACTTAATCGAAGGTGTTCTGCGGGATTTACCAGCAGATGTAATTAACCGGATTGTCTTATGAGGCTCTGGGAACTAGAATCTCCATGGTCGCTGGATATTAGTCACATTACTTATCCATGACGCAATATTATAATCAGGTGGAAACCGCGCTTTATAATTCTCAAGAGAATTAATAAAGCAGTATTTCTCTATGTGTTCTTGTCTTTTTTATTTATTTGTATATGAATGTATACTGGCACGTCCGCATTTTTATTGCCTTTATGCACTAGGAAATACCCCTAACTCGGGGACGTCTTTTCCGTGAAACACCAAGTAAATTCGAATGTGTTCTTTTTAACTGGTGCTCTCCTTTATTTGTTTCCATGTTATCTTATTTAACAATCAATCGCATTTCTTACTTACAGGGACAACAGGTCAAAGATGAGCCCTGCGACTACATCATTCTTGGTAACCACACATAGAGTCCTTTCAAAAACAATTCCTACCTTTTGTTGGAACTGCAGCTAACATAAAACACAAAACAAATGTAGGCACGCGTACTTTGGCGAGCTGGACAAATTTTGCTTCTAGGGCAATGAAGTGAAGCTCTATGAACGCCACGTGGATAAGCTCTTCGCCATGTTTTAGCACAAGATGCCAAAGATTGAGTACTATGTCTGCACCATTAACAAGACATTTGCCAAACCAGGCCAACACATGGTATGTTCAAATGCGTTCAATGTTACTAACTTTCATGATGTAGCAAGTTATATCTCCATATTACAGAGTGCCACGTTTTATTGATTTTTATCACACAAAACTTGTTGATTGATTGTCACTCAATATCTGTGTTTTTCATTCTAATTTTTCAACACCACTGATGCTTTAGTGCTATGCCCACGGTGTATGTGAAAATGACAAGTTTGATTTGCTATGTCTATCTGTACGGCCAATTTTCTTTCGCCGATGTTCTTTCTCACTCTAATACTTAGTTATATTCAATGAGATTCATTCATCTCTCTTTTGCATAATATTTTTTTATTGCATTTGTTCCAGCCGAGCAAATATTACATAGTTCTTTTATCTTCCTATTAGTGCAAGTATAATGTTTGAGAGGAAGTTTTGTCGTGAACTAACTGCTTTTGTTTGTCTTAACAGTATTTTTAGGTGGAGCACACAGAGTACAAGCTGCACACATACATTCATGAAGATGATGACACCCTCCCACTCAAGCTCAGAGAAGACGCCATGAGCTGTGACACCCGATTCATGCTTGGAACCGACAAGAGGACCACCATTCATGATCATGGTTTCGCACCACGCCAACATCCATGAGGGTAACATCTGCGCCTTCCATTTCAAGCACAAGGGCTCCGGTTTAACTCACTGTCCATCGTCTCTAGACGCAGCGCCGTCAGCAGGCCTGCCACCATATATATGAAGCCCTGCGTTTTGGTGATGGTACGAACGGTGTCTCTTTAGAAGATCGCCCGCCTTTTGGAAGATGTTTAGCTTTGATTTCAACTGCTGGCCGTCTCTCTCTACTCACTGATCTGCCTTGTAGGAGCTATCTATTAATATAAACCTACTTGCTCTGCTTGCTACTATTCCCTCCGTTCCTAAATAATTATCTTTCTAAAGATTTCAACAGGTGACTACATACGGAGCAAAAATGAGTGAATCTACACTTTAAAACATGTCTACATATATCCGTATGTTGTAGTCTATTTGAGATGGCTAGAAAGACAAATATTTAGAAACGGAGGGAGTAGTAAAATATACAGTATGTTGTATTGATGCAACTCGCGCCCATGGGCTGTACAAACACATTAACAAGTTTAACAGCATGACAAGTACCGCACACTTACGCCTCACGAGGCGCACCCCATCCACTAGTACACCTAACCCAGCCACTGGTACACTCAACGACTCGGAGCATCGACTGAGTATGCAAAGACTTGTCGTTTTGATTATTACACTTAGCAAAGAATTGCTAGGATAGTTTTGATTATTACACTCCAAGTTAATCACGAGCCAGCCCATCACACATGGCGGAAAAGCCCCTAGGCAAGGTCGACCAAATCACCTTACTAAGATTAATGCAAAATCAGTCTTTATTTCTTCAATATCATGCCCATGCATTTTCGCCTTGAAAGAACAGCAATGTTGGTCGGAACTGGATGACAGTGCGCCTACCTTGAACTTCAAATCTATCGAAGAGTTTTTCATTACAGCAACCACGGACCTCTTTAGGCCTTGTGAATCAGCGATGGTGCCATCAAAGAGCTGGATTTCTTCATTAAACCCACTGGCTAAACATCCGACGGACAAACTGAAACTGCTTTTCACTTCCAATATGAGAACCTCTACGGTCGCCTCAACTGCTTTTAAAAGGCGTGACAAAGTTATGTCAACTGAGCCACAATCACCAGCAATGTGAAATGTGCATGGTTGATCCCATGAGCCTAAGGGGCCTATGAATGATGCACCATCAATCAGCTGTACGTCATCTTTTTCTTGTTCACCTGACTTGATCTTCATGTCATATTCAAGTAGAGCATGATCTGCCATATCTATCCCTCGCTTGGGGCCAATCATGTTGATGAGAGAACCCTACAAAATGGTTATATTTAGTAACTCTTTATAGAGAAAAGTGAGAAATGCCTAAAGCTAAATACTTCTGTTACGATGTTTCACTTGTAACAATATTTGCTTCAAACGAGTTTTTAGGGTTACAATGATGACACTTGTTTTTAGGGTTACGATGTTTCACTTGTAACTCCACATGATTGCTAATGGCAAGCACAGGAAGAAGAGGATCTTCCAGCTGGAGCAAGATGAGGGTACAATAGTTGGCCAGGACAACCTGAAAACATACATTACTGAATATTACAAAAGGTTGTTTGGACCACCAGAGGAGAGCTGTGTATCCCTGGATGAGTCTAGGGTTAGCGATATCCCTCAGCTGTCTTCTGTGGAGAACGACGTGTTAACTGCCCCTTTCTCGGAGAAGGAAGTTTTCGAGGCTATTGCCAAGATGAAATGTAATAAGGCTCCTGGGCCGGATGGGTTCCCGGCTGAGTTTTACAAGAAGTGTTGGCATATTATCAAAGGGGACCTAATGCCGATGTTCCATGATTTGTTCTTGGGACACTTGCAGCTGTTCCAACTTAATTTTGGAACGATAACGTTGTTGCCTAAGAAAACAGAGGCTGTGAAAATTGAACAATTCCGGCCTATCTGCCTACTCAACGTCAGTTTCAAAATTGAACAATTCCGGCCTATCTGCCTACTCAAAGTCAATGATGACATTGGCCACTATTTCCGAACGCACAAGGGTCTGAGACAGGGGGATCCTATGTCGCCTATTCTGTTCAATATTGTGGTTGATTTGTTAGCAATCCTGATTGGGAGGGCCAAAGAGGCCGGTCAGGTGGACGGAGTGGTTCCTCATCTGGTTGATGGTGGTTTATCCATCCTGCAATACGCTGATGATACAATCATTTTTATGGAACATGATTTGGCCAAAGCGAGGAACATGAAGCTAGTTTTATGCCTTTTGAACAATTGTGCGGGCTGAAAATTAATTTCCATAAAGCGAGTTGTTCTGTTTTGGTCGAGCCAAAGACGAACAGGTAGCTTATACACAATTGTTCGGGTGAGAGTGGGTCTCTTCCTTTCACTTATCTCGGTATTCCAATTCACCATCGTAAGTTAACGAATGCTGAGTGGAAGTGTATCAAGGATAGATTTGAGAAGAAACTAAGCTGTTGGAAAGGAAAACTCATGTCTTATGGAGGCGGTTGATTCGATTAACTCGGTGCTCACGAGTTTACCTATGTTTCTGCTGTCTTTCTTGAAGTACCAGTTGGGGTTAGGAAAAGACTAGATTTTTATCGTTCTCGCTTCTTCGGCAGAGTGATGAGTCTAAGAGGAAGTACAGATTGGCCAAGTGGGATATTATCTGCAGACCAAAGGACCAAGGAGGACTTGGTATTGAAAATCTTGAAGTCAAAATAAATGCCTCTGAGTAAGTGGCTGTTTAAGTTGTCTTCTGAGACAGAGGCAACTTGGGCGCAGATTTTACGTAGTAAATATCTGTACTCAAAGACCTTATCCCAAGTCACTATGAGACCTACAGATTCGCCGTTCTGGAAAGGGCTAATGAGGGTTAAAGCCGCTTTCTTCAACAGAACGAAATTTAGTGTTGGTAATGGAGATAACACGCGTTTCTGGGAGGATACGTGGCTGGGTGACGCGCCTTTGGCTTCACAATATCCATCACTTTATCGTATTGTTCAGCGTAGGGATGCTCTTGTGGCCACAGTGATGCAGTCTGCTCCTCTCAATCTGCAGTTTAGGAGAGTGCTTGTTGGACCTAGGTGGGAAGCATGGCTTCACTTGGTCCGTAGGCTGATGGATGTGCAGCTAAATCCTCAACCCGACCAGTTGTGTTGGAAGCTAACTAAGACTGGAGTCTTCACGGTCAAGTCGATGTATATTCATATTATTAATTCACCCGTGATACCTACGTCCAAGGAAGTCTGGAACGTTAAGGTTCCTTTGAAGATTAAAGTGTTTATGTGGTTTGTGCATAAACAAGTTATTCTTACAAAGGACAATCTAGTCAAGCTTAATGGACAGGATCTACTAGGTGTAGTTTCGTGATCGGGATGAGACTATCAAGCATTTATTCTTTGATTGCCCACTGGCACAAGGGTTATGGCGCACCGTGCAAATTGTCTTTAATATTACTCCACCGCGATCGGTAAACACGTTATTTGGGGCGTGGCTGCTTGGGATGGAGCCCAAGCGGCCAGACATATTCGTGTAGGAGTATGTGCGTTATTATGGACCATTTGGACTTGCAGGAATGATTTGGTTTTTAACAGAACATCAACTACTCATTTTTTGCAGGTGTTGTTCCGAGCTACGACACTGATCCGTACTTGGTCCTTACTCACTCCGACGGAGGCCAGGGAGCGTTTGGTCACTGGATCTGTCCGGTGGGAGACGGTTGCGCGGGATATCTTCAACCGGTTTGGGTGGCGATCATATAATAGGATAGGCATCTAGTTTACCTTCCTTTATTATGCCAGCCGGTTTGTGGCTTATCTCCTTTTTACATTTTCAGTCGAGGCTCTATGTGAGCCATAGGCGGCCTTTTTTCTTTTGATTGTAAGACTTCTGTTCAGTACTTCTTTATTTGGTTAATAAGAGAGGCCGTATGCATCGATCTGATGCAGAGGCCGGGGATTGCCCCCTTTTCAAAAAAAAAAAAACGAGTTTTTAATAATTGATAACCGAGATATTTGTCACATTTCAAACAAGACAGTTATGAGCTGCATAATGGTGATAGGGAAAATTGGTCCCCCTAATTTATTTGACTTTGTTTCAAAGCCCAAATTTACACAATTGTACATAAGCATGTGTGTAATGAAAAGACAAAAGAAAATGACTTGTACTGATGGATTCATTAATGATACTCCCTCAGACCAGGCTTTTTGAGATTTGGTTTGACCATCAATGAGACCAGTAATATATGATATGCAGGCCAAAGAAGGTATACCACTGAATTTGTATTTCAAAGAATTTTCCAACGGCATAATTTTTATGCCATATATCTTATTATTATTGATTAATTGATGGTCAAAGTAAATCTCAAAATACGTATTAGACCGTGTAAACCCAAACAGAGGGGGTATGCATCCTCGTCTATAAACAAAAGGATATCAATTTCCTGGTGTGCTAAGAACCAGCCAAGAATAGAAAACTATTCAATTTGGATTTGTTTGGGACATGACACTCCCTTAATTTCATAACTCAAATCTTGCTCTCATACTAAATCAGCATTTCATAATATAGTATTGGGTATTGGCATATACAATCATAAGTGTTAGAAAACTATTCTGCTACTTTTGGACAGATAGTCGCATAGAATCATTTATTCGCAGCTAAGACAAATTATTAAATTGGAGCTACAGCACAAGAAATATGTGGAACAACAACAATAAACTAATCCTATTTATAGTTACTAAGAAAACCAAGAGTGAAAACTGAACTTCATGTCTACTAAATAATTCAAGAGCAGGGTAGTAGTTATAGTATGCCATCGAGAGAATGTAACTGCTCTGATCTCATATGTTATATTCATGTGATAAGTTTAACATTATTACTGTGAAATGAATAATATAGCTTAAAATAAGGAACAGGTTTGCTAAACCCCATCAAATATCAATTCGTCTATTTAAAACACAAGTACAATATCTGGTATCTACCCCTGAAATATTCCATACCAGCTAAATCTATTCTCTGGGGCGATTTTGCCCACGTGGCAGCATCCACCTAACAAGCTACATAGGTGAAACTGCCTTCTAAACTGTCCCAAGGTGTGATTTAGATGGTACTACCTCCGTCCGGGATTACAAGTCCCCTGAGCCCGTGAGCCGCGTCCGTTTTAATAAGGCCGCTAGACATTTTCCTCGATTCCCTTTGCTAGACGTGCGGGCGATTGGTTGAAAACGCGAGCTGCCAGCTGCATGCAGAAACGGAACACCCAACCAGCTTCATGCAATAAATGCGGAGTAATCTGTTACTGCTGGACGTGGCCTTGATTGGCTGCATGCAAATAAAGGAGGCGGACAACCCGCTGCATGTGCTAATCTGGTTGGCTCCGAAATCAGGCGTTAGCAGCAGTAATATCTCGTCTTGGTCTCCGAGTTTTGGCTAGAGGGACTAATAATCCCGGACGGAGGTAGTAGTGGAGATTTTTCTTATCGGGCAAACACCTGGTTACGCAGACAAACCTCGATAGGGGTGTTAGGCTAGACTTCTTCCTATAAATTATTGCATATAAGTATAGATGTATACCTGCTCCACGATGACGGGATCATCTCTGCTAATATTGACAACATAATTAAGCAATGGATCCAGATCATCCCGCACTGCTACATATCCATACAACTCTACTAAGCCATCCACAGGAATTTTAGCCAACTCTAGTGAGTAAATTTGCAGCATGCTACGAGCAAAATGTCTAGTACAAATTCCATCGTGAACGTTGCAATTTGCAGCAGGATCTGATAATGTCATTGCCTCCAACCGAGCTTCATAAAAGGTAAAGTTATAGTGTAAGTTTATAACTCGAATTAATACAGTAAACAAATACATGATATTCAAAATGTAAAAAAAAATGCCATTTGAGGATTACATGGACTTATTAGAATTTTTCTTTTTCAATCTACTAAGTGGAAATTGTTGGATCACATGCCGGAAAAAAACATGCATACATGGTGGAAAAGAAAACGCAGGGAGACACGCATGATAGAAAAAAAAAATGGTACCGTTCACCTTTTTCAGCTTTTCTACTTACCTCTATTTCTATGCTAACAGAACTCAAACGTAAAACAAGCTCCGATCAGGTAAGTTGGTCGTGCCATCCCACGTCCACCCGATCAGTCATGGTGATGCCATCACACGCACATGCAATCGTGCCATCCCACGATCCGCTTGTGATGGCCTAGCTATCTAACAGAAAGACTTAAGTATACTACGCCAAGTCATGAACAAACTCACGCTGCATGTCCCTATTATTCAGCTAGGAATCAACTACTTAGCACGTATCAAGCTACACGTTGCAGTTACATGCACGTACGAGCTAACCTTCTCAACTAATGCATGAAGCTAACGACTAACGCAATAATGTCTGAACCTACCTTTGTAACAAGATTTGCACTAACAGTGGATGTGTTCTTTTTACTGCGAACTTCGCTCCCTCAAGTTCTTTAGGGACACCAAAAGAAAGCATCACCTTGAAAAGCTTGTTGGTTGCTTACAGAAAAAAAAACACTGAGCATAGGGCCGGTGAGGATTAAAGAGCATTTCGACAAAACATGTATGTCCGAAAGCATACAGCACTTGCCATCAATTTAAATGAGATTAGTGTGCTGGAACTGGAAGGAGTTGACTGGATGATTTTCAGTCCATTGGTGCTACAACTCAATATCATCTAGTATCACTGCAGAAGAGTGAGGGGGAGAGCAACCTCAATCCTTCTAAGGCTCTAATGGGATATGACTCATAGTCTCTCCTACAAGCATATATGCCAATAGGCTCTTGAATTTCCAGCAAGATTGGCAGAACAATCGATCTATTCTTCTCCCTTGTCTTCCATATAGCCCAACCAAAGCTTGACAATCCGTCTCCAGCCAACCATGAGTCTCTGCACAGTTTGACCCCATCGTTACATGCCAAAGCTTCAGCCACCATGGGTTCTGGTAAAGAACCATACAACTTAACTCCACCCGCAATAAAATTGCATCTGTCATCACGAATCAGAAAACCCGACGAACCACACAGGACGTTGTGGTCGAAGGCAGCATCACCGATTCAGCGTTAGTTTTTAAGGCCCCAGCAGGAGGAGGACACCAATGTTGAGTAGCAGCAACGGAGTTGTGCACGATCGCCTTAGATCCACCCGAATGTTTTGCAGAAGAAGTATTGGGTTGTATTTTGAAGGACATCGGTAATGGCGTGTTCGGCTTATTGGTTGATGAGTGTCAAAGAAAAAATGGCAGTGTCTCTACGATATGTTAACAAATGTGACGAGTCATGAGAGGTTTGTGGGTGTTTTTCATGTGGAGGAGACAACAGTTGCTTATCTCAAGTCTAAAATTAATTTTCTAATTGCAAAAGCTTGGTTTGAGTCTACAGCAAGTGAGATGACAAGGTTATGATCGAGCCTAGATTAATGGTCTACGAGCCTAGATTATGAGTGAAAAGTTCAGCTTATTATATACATTGTTTTTCTCACAAACTTAACTTGGTTATTGTGGCCATTGCTAAGAAAATATTTGATGTTGGGAGATTTCTTTGATATGCTACCATTAGAAAAAGGATAAACTTCGAAAGAACCATCAAGAAGTGAGGAAACCAGGAGCTTTCTCTTCAAAGACCGGAAGATACTAGATGGACTTCTCACTATACCACTTTGTTGAGCAAAGATGTTTACCTCAGTGGTTAAAGTACTAGCATATGTGGAGGAAGAGGGCACAGATTCTAATAAGCAATGTCAAGTCAATGGCCCTTTAAAAAGTTTTAGTCATTTGCTTCCGCATTCTTTCTACAATGATGATTATTATATTAGCTTTAATAAATGAGCTATCAGAAACCTTTCAGAGAAAGTATAGGCACATTGTAAATGCTATATCAGTGGAATTTGTTAAGCGAGAGCTAGGAAAGCTTAGATCTGAGTATGGCTGGAATTCTCCTTGAACAAGGTATGCTCTTTTTGCAACAAGAATGACATTTCAGTGATCCAAAGGAGCCAAGGCAAATGGCCAGCATTATAGGGTTGATTTTTTTTGTTGTTGTCCTGGATTTGTTGGGAGAAGAATTAAATCACATATTCAATGAGGTAAATAATGGGTTGCTCCGTTGCATGTGTGCTTGCAGTCCAAGTGATAAATTTAGACATTATGATGATGAGAAGCTGATGAAGTTGGCCAAGTTTTATCCTAATGACTTCAGCGATGACAAGTTGAACTATCTTGAGCAAGATCTTTGCGCATACATAATGTAAACGATGATACAAGATTACCTAGATTGGAAACTATCAATACCTAGATTGGTGACTACAAAGAAGAATCACTCGTATCCTTTTGTCTATCAACTTTTAAAGCTAGTACTAACTCTTCCTGTTGCCACTGCAGCTGTTGAGAGATGCTTCTCAGCTATAAAGTTTGTGAAGAATACTTTATGTAACAAAATGGGTGATGATTTTTTGAGCTGTAGCCTAATTTGCTCTGTAGAAAAGGAAATGTAGGATAACATCCCTAATGAGGTGATAAGTTAAACCCTTCCATGCAAAAAAATCGACGTGGGATGAAAAGGAGGTAATGCGCTCAAGCTTATTTCTTTATTTATCAATGTTTACATTCTCCCTAGATTTTAACATCCTCTTTTCTCATAGTTTGCAGGTTAAAAAATTTATTCAGGACGATCAGTAACAGCATATTGTTATTTATCAAGACACTGTATCTTAAAATGGTTAGTTTACTTTTACTTTGTTATTGAGCTTATCATAATTATGTGTGTGATGAAATTATATGGAAATATATAATTTTGCTTCAGTCATACTTGTGGAGTTGTCTGATTAGTTTCCGCAAATGATCTAGCCATTAGTTCCTACACACATTTCTGGCAAAAGAAGTTCCAACACATCTTTGCGCCCTCCCAGTTTTCATCCTGGCTCCACCCCTGATTGTTATCAATCAGTGAGAAAAAAACTAAAACTTTGCTAGCTAGAAAGTGATAAATATATTGGGGGATAGTATAAATTTTGGGAAGTGGCAACCCAACCTCGTGATAAACAGGGGAATTGAAGGTTTGGTTGGCTCCTTTCATAACTAGCAGTCCTTCAGGTTATGTATAGTATGTGAACTGTATAAGGACTTGAAACCCTTTGTATTATTAGTAGCTTGAGGTTGCATGTATAGAGGCTTTAAACCTAATTAACTGCAGCAGTGTGACTGTACATATTTATACTGTTATCTGAATTTACAACAGTCATTTTCCTGCGTACTATGCCGTTCGTGATATGTAAGCAAAATTTAGGGAGAAAGCATTAATTTATTCAGCCTCACATGGGAAATTGGGCATCTAAGTAATCGCATAGCATGGAATAAGGTCCTAGTCAATGTCATCAATACTCTACATGCCACCTAAGCCTTTCCTGTCTGGTGACAACACCAATTGCTATTTGTCCAAGCAGTCCCAACCTGAAGGGCAGGCGAGAGTCGAATGCAAGTTTTGGGATGGAAGTGTTAATGTCGTAGCTGAAAGAGTGCAAGGTGAAGAAGTTTCGGCAGAGTGTTTCAAACAGCTAGCATTGTCTCTAAAAATAATCTATATGATCAATATCAAATCTGTACAGCTGTAGGATATGAAAAGATGTATCGCTGATTAAGAAAACTAATCATATCTCTAATAATAAAAGTAAAAAGAGGAATGATATATTGGTCACTTACTCTCAATACGGTCTGCAATGCGATAATGTTTTTTCCAATCATATAAATCCATATCCCTGTATATAGAACCATCACGGTGTCTGCTTTTTGCAAGTATACCGTTCACACTATATCCTTCATCATCACTGAGTCCTTCATCCTCACTGACAGCGATTTCAGTAATGTGATTCTTGGCTGCGCTACTTTGGTCTTCCTCAAAACCAGGTAAGTTCACATTTTGGCCCCATGTATCACTTTTGTCATCCATAACCTCTGATGTTGTCCTAAAAGCATCTCTATCACTTTTCCTCTCATCTTCATCTATAACCTCCGAGACAGTGCCCCTCGTCCCAATATTTTTCAATTTTTTTAAATTGTCAGTCTTCATGTTTTTCATCATTTGAGCGATCGAGATGGGCAGTCGTTTATATGGTTTACCAGATTCATCGCCTTGTACTCGACTGACGGTGGCCAGGTTCTGAGATCCATGAGGAAATCTATCACCAAATAGCATAAAAATAAAATTTCAGCATCGGACATAGGATTGTATCATCGGTAAGGATTGAAATCGTGATGTAACCATTATTAACCCTGGAAAATGTTCTACTCAATAGCTCAGATCCGATAACTAAAGCAACCAACTGGCGCAAACTTAGAGTCAGACCAAGAAACATGCACCGCCCCACCCCTCTTTCATAAATCAACATCAGAAGGGTAAAGAGAAACTGAATAGCTGGTCATAATCCGCATCTAAAACTATACCAAACTCCTTTAAAAAAAACTAGGTAAAGGCGCAAACTTTAGCACCAGAACAAGAAAACACACCTGGAAAGACGACGGGCCGGTGGATTTGGAGCCGCCAAGAGTGGGATAATTTGTCGCGCAAGCGCTAATGGCCACCAGCGAGGCGGGGCAGATGCCATGAAAGAGATGGGAAGTCGCGAAGAAGATGAGAGGTGGTGCATTGGAGGCAGGGAGCCGGATCCTCTAACATTAAGAAGGAAAGTCACGGTGCTACAGTGTTACCCTAGTGTAAAATGAAGAAGGAAAGTTAGGGACAGTTAGTAGCTATTTAGTAAATTGTTTACTGTTGATATTAACTGTAGATATAAATAATTTAAAATTAATTTTATTTCACCATCAATTTGTTTGTATGTAATTACTATAAATGTACGTAGTAGATCATCAATTTGCAAATTAATTTAAAACGTTTTAGTCATAATCATATGGATAGAGAGAAGGAAAGTTAGGATACTTTAACTTCTCTAACTTTCCTTCTCAATGTTAGAGGATCCGGTTCCTGGAGGCAGGGGGGTGGCGGCGTAAGAGGAAACGTCGAATAGAGAGGAGGATTTGCAGCTCAGCGCGCGACGGCGGCGGCGCCGATTAGGGTAGGGCGGCGGCGTCGATTAGGGTAGGGCAGCAGTGCTGGCTTGGGGGGCGTGTGTTCGGAGGAATAAAGACACGCTGTTATAGAGCATATACAGTCAGTCCGACCCCTCAAATCTCCTCGCGAAGTGACAGTCCGGTCTTCGGTCACTGTCAGGTTGGCGAGGTGGTGCTGGTCAGGGAGGATAGCAGGGCTGGATTAGCTGCGGAAAGTAGATTGTTAGAGATATATTTGGATTACTTATATTTAGTAGTCTAGGATTTGTAATTCTTCTCCTAGGCTTCTTGCTTTCTTGTATTTAATATATATACTACTAGCTAAATATTCATGCGTTGCTATGGGATGAAAACAATAATTGACTTCATTAATTTATAGTAACACAGAGTAGATGGCAACACTTATTTTGAAGGTAAGAGCAACTCCAACGCCGTGACCTAAACGTACACGGATTTTATCCGTTTTTTGTCTTTTTGGGTCATCTGTCCGCCTCGCGGACATGGGGTAGACAAATGCGGCCGATGGAACAACCAACGCGCAACATATGACACCAACGAGATCCCCTTCTCTGCTTCATCTTCAGTGCGTGTCGCCGGCACCTTCACCCTCTGCTCCGGCTGGCTCCGGCGCCGCCACGCCCTGGCGCTGCTCCTCCTCGAGCTCGCCGTGTAGCGCCCGCCCCGAGCTCGCCGGGCCCGGCCCCGAGTTCGCCATGCCCTGCCCCGAGCTCGCCGCCTCGCTCCTTCCCCGAGCTCGCCGCCTCGCTCCTTCCCCGAGCTCGCCGCGCCCGCCACCCGCTCGTCGCGCCAGGCCCTGAGCTCGCCGCCCCGCTCCCTCCCCGAGCTCGCCGCGCCCGCCCCCTCCCCGAGCTCGCCACGCCCGGCCCCTCCCCGAGCTTGTCGCGCTCGGCCCCGAGGTCGCCGCCGCTGTGGCTAGCTTCTGTGGTTGCGACGCCGGGCGTGGCGCGGCAAGGAGCCCGACGGCGACCGACCCGAGCGCGCGGAGCAGCGAGGCACCGGCGACGGTGGTGGGCGCGAAGTAGGCGCCGGCGAGCGGCAGGCTTCCCCGCCTCCGTCCGTTGACGAGGCCAACGACGGCGCCCTCGATCCCATCTCTTTCGACCGAGAGAGAGAGAAGAAGGCGCGGGGTCGCTGATTTGTGGGGCCAGGGCGGACACGAGAGGCCACTAGCGGATGGGAGCGGACGACGGGAGCGCTCGCTTTTGTCCGTCGCGGACCCATTTCTTCTCATATTTGCGTTCAGTTTGGGTCCGGGACGGAAGTAAGCTGACAGCGGGGTCCGGGACGGAAGTAAGCTGACAGCAAGCGGACGCTCTGTCCGTTTGGGTCGCCTTGTTGGGCCATCTTTTCTGTCCGGATGATCCAAACAGACAAAATGGGTCGCCCTATTAAAGTTGCTCTAATATCACCGAAGGTTATAGAACTTGCGTTTGACGTTCAGTTTGGTGCTAGAACTTTGAAAATGCGGATTTTCAATCACTTAACTTGTCTCAAGTGTGCACATACGGTCACAAAGTGCGTATGTGGACGTACTCATGTGTATGATCTCACCTGTCAGTGAGTAATGATGCCCTACCAATGCTATTTTCTAAAAACACCCTTGTATTTTTTTACTCACGGAAAGGACAACCACCACAATGCATTTTTACACAAAAAACCCTTGCAATATTTTATTTGTAGAAAAGCCAACAACTGTAGCGTGAAAAATAACACAAAAAATGGTGGTGCCATGTATTGAACCAGCGACCAAGGTTACCAAAAGAACAAAGTATAGCAACTGAGCCATTCACTTTCAGATGCCTGATATGGATAAGTCCAATTCCACCGCGGGACCCTATCCTGTCCAGCCTCATCCGTTTGGGACGGACAAAGGAGGCGGCCGCATCGCGCGACGGCCCGGACCCATCTTGTTCGTTTTGTGTTCGGGCCAACCCATTTCAAGCGCCGGGTTTGGGTCGCGGCGGACACCAAACGGACGCGCGCTCGTCCGCGTCGGGGCCGCGTGGCAGGCGGCCACCTACCTCCCACCCGCCCACATCAATGCACACGAGCGGGCGGCCCCACCTGTCATCCACACGTCGAACGGTCGCCGTCCTTCTTTAAGTGGGAAGCGTGGACGGGTCGTCGTCCACACTGCCCCATGCCACCCCGCGGCCTCCTCGAAACCCGACAGCGGCTGCTCCCAAACCCTAGCCAAGACCTCGCCGGCTGGCCGCCCGCAGCCATGGGCCTCTGGAACTACGGCCGCAAAGCGTGCACGATCCGCAGGTGGTTCTCGTCGGGACGCCGCCACGGCTCGGTGAAGAAAGAGGAGCCCGCCGCCATCGCCACCACGCCGGGCCCCCGCGCCGCCCGCTTCTCCATCACGCCCACGCCCGCCGGCGAAGCGCGACCGCATTACATCCGCGTCGGTGTGCGCCGTTATTGGGAGACGAGGACGACTCCATGTACACGCACGACGAGCGGCGGTGGGACGGCTCGAGGAGGCCATGGCTCTTCGCCGCCGGGACGCCGCCTTCCGGAGCTGCAGATGGTGGCGTGGAGGAGAGAGAGGAAGGACCCGCTGCCGCGTTCAAAGAATTTGTTGGGCGAGGTGGGGCTGGTCTCGCATCGCTCCGGAGATGGCCGCCGGCGTGGCGTGAATCGGTGCCCCACTCCGCCTTGTCATTTGGAGCGGAGGCGCCGCCACGGGAGGAGGTGGTGCGAGCACCTCCGGCCGCCCAGCCGCGCCCGTCCACCACGCACCTCCGGCCCATCGTGGACGCCGCCGCCTACGCCGACCTCGTCGGCGACGACGCAGCGACATCGGGCGGCCGATGAAGACGGCGACGACCACAGCACCGACGGGCGCGGCAGGAGCGCGCGGGAGGCGGAGGCGTTTTATTTTGTTTTTATATGTTAATTATGAAAACTGGGCCTTTTAAGTGACCGTGGAAACTGGGCCGCTTTGTGGTTGACCCCTATATATGTTTTATGTTTTTTTAATGCGTTTATTTAGTTTTTTAGTTATTTCACTCTAGTTTTTATAATTCTTTTATTCGCGTCCACCCCGGACACGATTTGGGGTGCGGCCGCACGGTGCGCGCACGCACGACCCATCTGACAAAGGCGGACAAGGGCGAACCCATCGGCGCTCCAAAGGAACAAAATCCGGACAATCCGGATGTCCGTTTGAGTCGTGCGGTGGAGTTGGCCTAACAAGTTGATGGAGTTGGCCTAACAAGTTTATATGTACTGAACGATGTGCCATCTGTTATTACAGAATGAAAATCAACACACACAAAAACTGGGCTCCCGTTGTCAAACCAACGACCACACGCTTGCAAAGAAGACGCGCTAGCCACAATAACATACCAATGTACAGGTTTAATCTGAATAAGCGGTCTTAATGTACTAGAATAAAGGCGCTCCTAGAGCTGAAATGGTCTATGAACGGTGCAGCCAATTTTGTACCAGTTCGTTTTTTTAGAAATTTGTAGATAATATGTAAATTATAATTTTTGTAATAAAAATAATCTTTAGATATTCGTGTTTTATAAATTTCGTACATACAAATTACAAACGAAATAACCTACTTTTAAATTGTTTATGTATTACTTTAAAAATATTCATATATATAATATATATTTATGAATTATCATAAAGTTTTATAATTAAAACAGTAATCATTTAAAGTTTGTATTCACCATTTTATATAATTTGAATATAAGCCGTGAGTGTATAATTTTTGTGGATTCATTAAACATGTTTATTTAATAAAGAATTTGAATGTCTGTATCAACTAAATATAACAATATATTGCACAGTTTTATATTGATTTTTTTATTTCTGAATGATTGTTTGTATGTATAATAGTTTTAACGCACAAATATTTGAACATAATTTTACTACTTATGTTTTGCAATATCTTAAAAGTTTTTATTATTTGTGTTTTGCTAAATATTTTTTATAGAATACACAAGTTTATATTTACAAATTTTTATTTACTAATCATCTTCTTTATGTATAATTTTCGAACACATAAATATTTGAACAAAACAATTTTTTACTTACGTTCTGCATATATATTAAAGAAAATAGCGCGTCCAAAATGGGCAGCAATCTCTGCAGTCCATTTAGCTCCACATGCCTTCGCATTCAATACACATGAGGAGGTTTATTATTCACAGAGGACAAATGTGATTGGTGAAGCGGGTCGTTTATATAATCTTGTAAGCTTCGGTCACGGGTTCGAATGCTGGAATTTTGTCTATTTTGGGCCTAGCCCAATAGCAGTTTTAGAAATTTCAAATAAATCCTAGAGGCTCACGCAGCCCATTCGTGCAAGGCAAGAAGTGGAACTAAAGTTTAGTCGCACATTGCTAGTTTAGAGGGAGTTGGACCTCTTTATAAGGGAGGCTCTTTCTTCACATGTATGAGGATGAGAACAAGAGGGACATCCATGTGCCCGCGCCCGCCTCGCCACGCCACGCCTCGTCACGACGCGCCGCGGGTTGCGGGAATGAGCCGAGCGGATGTCTAAATTTTTGCCACGCACGACGGATATATGAAAGGTCACGCAGAAGCTGAAACGTTTTTGCTCTAGTGGAGATTGAATATAAACGGCGCACCTCTTCGCCTGTTGCCTGTTCGTTTCGTCTCCCTCGTTCTCTTCAGCTCCCTGCGCAGCCTCTCGCCTCCTTCTCTTGCGCTTATAAAAGGGAGGTCACTCCTCTCAGAGAGACGCACCAGAACCTCTTCTTTCTCTCGCCACAAGTTCCTGAGCACTGCGCTGCTGCTACGTTCTTCCCCATCCCGGCTTGCGGCGTGCACCGCAGGTCAGGACTGTAGGCCTCCGAAACCGCACCTCTTTGAGTCATGTACGGGAGAAGGGTGATAAGGTTTTTGGGGAGCGCTTCGCGCGACTACTGACTTCTTCGTCACGGACGCCCCGGATTCCGACGACTACTTCCCCGACGATGACTTCTTCCCCGACGTCGACAACCTCCTCGACGACATGGCTGGCGACGACACCGACCCCAAGTCTAGCGCTTCTGCTGCTGCTGTCCCGTACACGTTCTTCCTCTTTCTATTAGAGGCCCTGCTACAGTTCCTTGTTCTAGTGTTTGCCCTAAATATGTTAGACTCTGTTTCATATATGCAACTTGCTATACTGTCTGCTCTAGATGTGTTTAGTTACAGTTCATATATGAAGATGTTGTTTACCTTCTCTTTGTCAAATCGCATGACTTGTTTTATCACTGCTATACTAGTCGTGCTTTATCTAGTATTTCTGTTAATAAAATCATTCGATAAATTGCTCATATTTCCAACAATCCAAAAACCTTATTATAGGCAATTTACACCAAGTGGTTTTGCTGCTTCCATGAGACCTCCTATGTTTGAGGGTATCCACTATAAGGGGTGGCACGTGAGAGCAGTCTTATGGTTTCAAACCATGAGTTGCTATGACGCCACTCTTGGCAAACCTGAAGGGGAGCATGATGCCCAACAGGAACAAGCTTTTAAGAAAATAGATACTCTGTTTAAGGCTGCTCTCTTGAGTGTTCTTGGTGAGAACATAGTTTATCCGTATGCGTCAATTGACAATGGAAAAGATATGTGGGACACACTCGAGGCCAAGTTTGGGTCTCGGATGCTGGCACTGAGTTGTACATCATGGAGCAATTCTATGATTACAGGATGACTGAAGAGCGCTCCGTGGTTGAGCAAGCTCATGAGATACAGTCATTTGCTAGATAACTTGAGCACTTTAATTGTATGCTACCGGACAAGTTTGTTGCCAGAGGTATCATCACTAAGTTTCCTCCTTCATGGAGGAACTTTGCTACCTTACTGAAGCATAAGAGACAGGAGTTTTCCGTTCCGGATCTCATTGGTACACTCGAT
This sequence comes from Aegilops longissima, assembly GCA_021605205.1. NCBI lineage: Eukaryota > Viridiplantae > Streptophyta > Magnoliopsida > Poales > Poaceae > Aegilops > Aegilops longissima. The sequence continues at coordinate 298,332,932 of CM038680.1, forward strand.
GTGGAAGAAAAGGCGAGAGCAAAGGACACACGTGCTCGAGGTATTGAGGGAGGATCTAGTGCCAATCTAGTACAGAAGCAGAACTTCCAGCCCCACAAGTTCAAGAACAAGGGCAAGTTTGATGGTAAAGCAAAGTTTGATGGGAAGAACAAGGCTGTGCAGCACAAGAATTTCAAGAAGAAGAATGACAAGAAGAAAGGTGTTTGTCATGTGTGTGGGGATCCTGATCATTGGGCTCCTAGTTGCCCTAATCGCTATGACAAGTGTCATTCTGGGAAAGGCGGCAAGACCGCTGATGTTGTCATTGGAGACACTGACATGAAGAATGTTGGGTATGGTATATTTCCCATTATTCTTTCAGTATGTCATTCTCCTGATTGGTTGATTGACACGGGTGCTAATGTGCATGTATGCGGTGATATTTCCATGTTTTCGCCTTATCGCATCGGGGACTACAACCGTGCTGATGGGCAACGGTTCGAGTGCTTCTGTTCGTGGTGTTAGCACGGTCGATCTGAAGTTTACTTCGAGGAAGATCGTGCGGCTGAAGAACGTGCATTATTTCCCCTCCGTCAATAAAAATCTTGTTAGCGGATCACTTCTATGTAGAGATGGCTATAAGCTTGTCTTTGAGTCGAATAAATTTGTAATATCCAAGTATGGAACCTTTGTTGGTAAAGGCTATGAGTCAGTAGGCCTATTTCGTTTATCCTTGTCAGACGTTTGCAATAAAGTTGTTAATCATGTTTGCGACAATAGTGAATCAAATGTGTGGCATTCAGGTCTTTGTCATGTTAACTTTGGTTGCATGTCGCAACTAGCAAAGTTGAACTTAATCCCTAGTTTCACCACTGTCAAGGGATCTAAGTGTCAAGTTTGCGTGCAAGCTAAGCAACCTCGTAAGTCTCACACGACTGCGGAAACGAGAAATCTTGCATCACTAGAGCTCATACATTCAGATCTATGTGAAATGAATGGTGTTTTGACAAAAGGTGGAAAGAAATATTTCATGACGTTAATTGACGACTTCACTAGATACTGTCATGTGTATCTTCTGAAATCTAAGGATGAGGCTTTGAACTTTTTCAAGATCTATAAAGCTGAAGTGGAAAACCAACTTGATCGGAAAATCAAGAGGCTTAGGTCCGAACGTGGTGGAGAGTATTTTTCCAATGAATTTGATGCTTTTTGTGTGGAACATGGTATAATCCATGAGAGGACGCCTCCCTATTCACCTCAGTCAAATGGGGTAGCCGAAAGAAAGAACCATACTCTAACTGATTTGGTTAACGCCATGTTAGACACATCGGGTCTCTCCAAGGCATGGTGGGGGAGGCGATATTGACTACATGTCATGTCCTAAACCGAGTTCCCGCAAAGAATAAAGAGATAACTCCATTCGAGGAATGGGAGAAGAAAAGATTAAAGCTCTCTTATCTACGAACCTGGGGTTGTTTGGCGAAAGTGAATGTGTCAATTCCAAAGAAGCGCAAGCTTGGACCAAAGACCGTGGATTGTGTTTTCCTGGGATATGCTTTTCATAGCATTGGTTATAGATTCTTGGTTGTAAAATCTGAGGTACCTGACATGCATGTCGGTACGATCATGGAGTCGAATGATGCGACTTTCTTTGAAGATATCTTTCCCATGAAGGATATGACGACCTCATCTAATCAGGAGATGCCTAGTTCATCGAATCAGGAACCATTTACAATTACCGAACCTGCCATTTTGATGGAACACTTTGAAAATCCTGTGGAGGAGAACAATGAAGTTCCTACTAGGAGCAAGAGACAGAGGACTGCAAAGTCCTTTGGTGATGATTTTCTTGTGTATCTCATAGATGGCACTCCCAGTTCTATTTCAGAGGCCTATGCATCTGAAGATGCTGACTACTGTAAGGAAGCGGTTCGTAGCGAGATGGATTCTATCTTGGCGAATGAAACTTGGGAGATAAATGATCGTCCTTATGGGTGCAAACCTATAGGATGCAAATGGGTATTCAAGAAGAAGCTTAGGCCTGATGGTACTATTGGAAAGTACAAGGCTCAGCTCGTGGCTAATGGTTATATCCAAAAGGAAGGTGAATACTTCTTTGATACTTACTCACTTGTGGCTCGACTGACCACTATTCGAGTTCTACTTTCACTAGCTGCCTCACATGGTCTTCTCGTTCATCAGATGGATGTTAAGACTGCTTTCCTAAATGGAGAGTTGGACGAGGAAATTTATATGGAACAACCAGATGGGTTTGTACTAGATGGTCAGGAAGGAAAAGTGTGCAAGTTGCTAAAGTCTTTGTATGGACTCAAGCAAGCACCCAAATAGTGGCATGAGAAGTTTGAAAGAACTTTAACAGCTGCAGGCTTTGTTGTAAACGAAGCTGACAAATGTGTGTACTATCGCCATGGTGGGGGCGAGGGAGTTATCCTTTGCTTGTATGTTGACGACATACTATTTTTCGGAACAAATCTGAATGTTATTAAGGAGGTCAAGGATTTCCTATCTCATTGTTTTGAGATGAAGGATTTAGGAGTGGTTGATGTCATTCTGAACATCAAGTTGTTGATAGACGATGATGGTGGGATTACATTGCTTCAATCTCACTATGTGGAAAAGATCTTGAGTCGCTTTGGCTATAGTGACTGCAAGCCCTCTCCAACACCGTATGATGCGAGTGTGTTACTTCGAAAGAATCGAAGAATTGCTAGAGATCAGTTGAAATATTCTCAGATTATTGGCTCGCTTATGTACTTAGCCAGCGCTACAAGACCTGACATCTCTTTTGATGTTAGCAAACTGAGTCGGTTTGTCTCAAAACCAGGAGATGTGCATTGGAAAGCTCTAGAGAGAGTTTTGCGTTATTTGAAAGGCACTGCGAATTATGGAATTCACTACATCGGGAAAAGGTGCTTGAAGGGTATAGTGACTCAAACTGGATCTCAGATGCTGATGAGATAAAGGCCACGAGCGGTTATGTATTCACTCATGGAGGTGGCGCTATTTCTTGGAAGTCTTGCAAGGCACCATCTTAACGAGGTCAACAATGGAAGCGAACTCACAAGACTAGATACAGCTACGGTCGAAGCAGATTGGCTTCGTCGGCTCTTGAATGACTTGCCGGTTGTTGAGAAACCTGTACCGGGTATCCTTATGAACTGTGACAATCAAACTGTAATCACGAAAGTGAGCAACTCAAAGGATAACACGAAGTCATCAAGACACGTTCAGAAAAGGTTAAAGTCTGTCAAGATAATGAGAAACTCCGGAGTTATTGCATTGGATTATATCCAAACATCTAAAAATCTGGCAGATCCTTTCACTAAGGGACTATCACGTAATGTGATAGATAATGCATCGAGGGAGATGGGTATGAGACCCACAATATGAGTTGTTCACAGTGGTAACCTAGTCTATGTGATCGGAGATCCTGTGAATTAGATGTGGAAGACAAGCTGTTGGTCAACTGAGAGTAGAGTATCCTTACTATTAATACCACTCCATGAAGATGCAATACTCTCCTAATCTTCATGGCAGGTTGATGTATATCTTAATGTGTTCTAAGTGGCTCATTGAAGCAGAGATGTCGTCCTGCAGAACATCTTTTGAAGAACGCACCTATATGAGTCTGATTGTTAAATGTTGCAATCTATGAGAGTAGGGTTCTCTCTAGTAAACTCATGAAAGGTCTCGGAGTATGACGCATAAGCTCCACCCGCGGGGAAGACCCACGGTAGCCACGTATCGGTCAAGGCTATATGTGAAGCTAGATTCAGAAAACTTGCGCTCAAGGCCCATCCTTGTCCAAGTTGCTTACTAGTGTAGCATAGAGTTCTAGGTGGAAGTTCAACTTAACAGTCTCCACTGTAGTACCGGTATATAAAACAGTGTTTTGGAACCAAAGGCAATTTTTGTGTGCCTCTGGGATCTAGTGGGGGATTGCTGGAATTTTGTCTATTTTGGGCCTAGCCCAATAGCAGTTTCAGAAATTCCTAATAAATCCTAGAGGCCTACGCAGCCCATTCGTGCAAGGCAAGAGGTGGAACTAAAGTTTAGTCCCCCATTGCTAGTTTAGAGGGAGTTGGACCTCTTTATAAGGGAGGCTCTTTCTCCACATGTATGAGGATGAAAACAAGAGGGACATCCACGCGCCCGCTGCCTGCCTTGCCACGCCATGCCTCGTCACGATGCACCGCGGGTTGCGGGAATGAGCCAAGCCGATGTCTAAATTTTTGCCACACACGACGGGTATACGAAAGGTCACGCAGAAGCTGAAACGTTTTTGCTGTAGTGGAGATTGAATACGAACGGCGGACCTCTTTTCCTGTTGCCTGTTCGTTTTGTCTCCCTCGTTCTCTTTAGCTCCCTGCACAGCCTCTCGCCTCCTTCTCTTGCGCCTATAAAAGGGAGGTCGCTCCTCTGAGAGAGATGCACCAGAACCTCTTCTTCCTCTCGCCACAAGTTCCTGAGCACTGCGATGCTGCTACATTCTTCCCCTTCCCGGCTTGCGGTATGCACCGCAGGTCGGGACAGTAGGCCTCCTAAACCGCACCTCTTTGAGTCTTGTACGGGAGAAGGGTGATAAGGTTTTTGGGGAGCGCTTCGCGTGACTACTGACTTCTTCGTCACAAACGCCCCGGATTCCTACGACTACTTCCCCGGCGATGACTTCTTCCCCGACGTCGACAACCTCCTCGACGACATGGCTGGCAATGACACCGACCCCAAGTCTAGTGCTTCTGCTGCTGCTGTCCCGTACACGTTCTTCCTCTTTCTATTAGAGGCCCTGCTACAGTTCCTTGTTCTAGTGTTTGCCCTAGATATGTTAGACTCTGTTTCATATATGCAACTTGCTATACTGTCTGCTCTAGATGTGTTTAGTTATAGTTCATATATGAAGATGATGTTTACCTTCTCTTTGTCAAATCGCATGACTTGTTTTATCACTGCTATACTAGTCGTGCTTTATCTAGTATTTCTGTTAATAAAATCATTCGGTAAATTGCTCATATTTCCAACAGCGAATTGAATTATTCATGTTGAATACTACATGCTCACAACTCCCAAATACTCCATAAGAATAATAACCGATAACATTCATATATATTTTTGAATAGTAGAATATTGATCAAATAAAACAAATCAAGATTGTCATGCACTCCCTCCGTCTCATAATATAAGATCCTATTACATTGAATACACATATTGTGTTCGATCGGTCATGAGAATAATTTTATTGCAGGAACACATGGGACTAAACCCAATTGGCTACTTGACAAGCAAGAGGTGAGAATAGATGGAAGCATGGCACGTTGAAACTACAAAATCGAGCAAGCAATTGCCCACTGCAGCTTGACTACCGTCTACAGAGCGAAAAATTGTGAACCAACTCACAATATGAACTTGAGAATTATTCCGATCTTTTTTTAACAACACTATGGCCAGGGAAAAATGATAGATGTATGTGTGAGTTTGTTACATTTCTTCATTAGTGATAAGATACTCTAGTAGACAATTCGTCAAGCATTCAAGCAAAACAATAAACTGAAGAGTCAGGACACAAGCTAATTAGGTGTACATTCCCCATCAGAAAACAGAGGGAAAACGGAATTCTAGTTAACTGAAATTCTTTCATGCAAATCATGAAACACAAATGAAGAGAAGGAGAGCTAACAATCACAATTCTGACGGCTACGTATCATTCAAGTAAGTGCAAGAGATATAGTATATAACAAGAGAGATAATGGCATAGGAGAATAGGTTGGGCTACATGATTTGTACAATAATCCAGAAAAACTGCAAAAAAATAGACAAGCTTGATTTATCTTGTATGTCATGACACGCCACCAGAATAGATGAAACTTTGTTTCAAAACAATGATGGTAGTAGGTCTAGTACCAAGCATATGGTACATAATAGATGAATATAATGTTTGTCAGTACCTTTAGAAAATGGTCAACCAAAATAAGAAGCATCCTAACTAATCTTCTATGGGGGTTGAGTAAAGCAAGAAAAAGTTGGGTCATATATATGTGTCCCTTAAGAAACAATAGCCTAGATAGGAGCATACTCTAAACATCAAAGTAATTATCAAACTTATTCCATGGTAAAAAAAGAGGAAAAGGTATACTTGTGTTGTAATTGAAATGATTAATTATATTGATCAGGTAAGTCACCAAATCTGAGGCAAGAAGCAAAGAATTGCGAGGGCAGAGAATATGGCATCATAAATGACGATTTCTAGTAAGACCAATTATATTTTCAACCTACACCATTTCAATATTAGATCTCTGTGCCCTTAGTCTGCGAAAAAATACGTAAGTAGCAAATCTAAATATGCTCTACATATTCACCATGTGAGACCATAGGTGAAAAAGGACGGCAAAGCAGCAATGGAACTGAAGAAATCTATGTATTCCAGAAAGAAAAGATACCGACAATGGATTTGCAGCCTTCACGTTTTACCATGGAGGAAGATAGTATAAACTCACTTCCAATCACTACAAAAAAATACACTTCCATGATGATACGTGTTTGTCACAGTAGGTTGCATTTTTTGTCATGCATGTACATCCATGACAAATTTATGATGTAATCAAGATAGTCATACATGTGCCGTCAGAGAAGTGTTCCATGACATTACCAAAATTATCATCACGGAAGTGTCCACTTCCATGACGATAAATCACGCGTCACAGAAGTGCTTTCGTCAAGGGTGACCGACACGTGGCATCCACCGTAACGGAATGTCGTTAAGCTATCGGGTCGGGTTTTGGATCCGATAACCCGTTAACAGCCCCGACCAATGGAAAATTTCCACGTGTAAAATTCTTATTGGCCGGACGAAACACGTGTCAGCTCGTCAGTGGGTCAGAAAGGCGCCTATGATAAGTCGACACATGGCACGGCCCAATAGAGGCCCATTCCTGTGAAAAGGCCGGCCCGTTTGACTTGGTCAAAAGGTGGCGGGCCGGCCCATGGAAAGCATGTTAACGGCCTGTTCGCATATAGCCCATTTACAACCCGCTAACCCAAGGCCCGTTACGCCCTATTCAAATTAGGCCCAGTAGCGTCATCTGGGCCATCCAATATGATTCCAGCCCATTTTCACTTCTGGCCCATGTATGGCCCATGACGTCTTTCGGCCCATATGAGGCCCTATGTAACTCTCGCCTATTAACGACCGTGGTGAAACCGCCCGTAATGAACAAAGGTATCACTTTACACCCATTAACGATCGGTGGTGAAACCGCCCGGAATGAATAGTGTATCACTTTATACCCATTAACGGCCCGTTATTCCGTTGGGTCGTTTCCACCCATGTTATCATTCGCCTTCTCGAGCCCATTTATTCTTGGGCTCATTTCAAAGATTCGCTTACTTACGGCCCGTTCATCGCATTTCTCGCCAGGGCCAAATTCAGCCCGTGGTTACAGTCGGCCCGTTTGTGGTCCGTTAATACATTGGGCCGTTTTCATAGCGTCATCAAATACGGCCTATTAACGATGGCCCATTATGATCAACCCATGAACGAACGATTCCAACTCTAGCCCCTTTACGGCCATAATGCGGTCTATTTGGCCCATGTTTGGCCAATCGATCATACGGCCCGTATAAGGCCCATTGATGATATGGCCCGCAGAAGGCCCATTGTTTCTACGGCCCGTAGAAGGCCCATTGTTTCTACGGCCCGTAGAAGGCCCACTGTTTTACCACCAAGAGGAGGCCCAAGTGTCACTACAGTAAATATTAGCCCATGGTTATTATGGCCTAGTTTTAAAAAATAGGTTATTGCAGCCACTAGCTAACCGCGGAAAAAGAACTGCAATGACTACAAGCAAACAAATAAACAAGACAACAAGGAAATAAATAAGTAAGCAACTAACGCTAGGCTATCACGGCTATTACACATATTACATCCACTGGGCATCAAAGTTCGCCACCAGTGCAAATATAGGGAACAAAGCAGCATATCATATACACTAGCCGTCAAAATTGGCCACCAGTGCAAATAAACGCGGCAGCAAAACAAGAGCATAATCGAAACAACTTCGTAAGAGCTCAAGAAACGTTATCCGGTATCCACCATGTCGGCAATAAGCTTAGCAAGCTAATTAGCTTTGTCCTGTTTGGCGCTAAAATCCTCCAACACTTCTTCGTTGCACCGTAAAGTATGCATCTCAATGCTCCGGGGACTTTCGCAGTCCTTCCGCTTGTCGCAAAGCACAGCTGATCGATGTCTTTCACTTGTAGTTGAGACTCAAGAAACCGAACTGATTCGCATAAAGGAGTTTGAATAGCTTGTGCAAGCGAGAGTGGCCAAGAACTCGAACACTAAACCAAGACAGGATGTGTCACTATCCCGAACCTTATCTGCATTACTTCCTTTACCATTGCTTAATAAGGCACTCTTCCCCAATATTCATCAAGATTCTAAAATAAGAAACAAGCGCATACATAACAAGTTTAGCATGTACTAGTATATGAAACTCATTTCGTGAACCAGTTCATTAGTAAGGTGGACAGGATTAAACTACCAAGTCTTCTATTGCCAAGTACTAGTACATAATAAAAGCATCAAACAAACATATATCTATGCCCTATGGTAGCAATGGAATCTTAAAATAGAACATTTGTTCTTGAGTTTAGGCACTTGTTCTACATGAACAGAGTACAAGAAGACGCAAGAATATAATACTTCAAAATAGAAGATGAACTCATAGACCTTACCACATTCTTGGTTGGGACCAAGATGTGAACAAAGCGTGCCCAATCATCGTCCAAAGAATGTGTCTCAAGAGAACGTAAGGGAATTTGATGAGTTTCTTTGCGGTGAAGTACGTTTTCTTGAGTAATTCGACATCGCCACCAAGCATTCTTGAAGATAGCAGAGGTATTAGCACAGTTACCTCATCCCGAGTTTCCAAATCGGTCCTTCTCTATAGAGAAAAATGGGAAAATTTGTTGTATTATAACCATCATGGAGGTAGGATGTATGGGACGAAGCAAAGTAATTGCCATGAATAACATTACTTACACATAACTCCTGGGCAAACACCTACAACTGGCATTTTCCTTCATCTTCAGTATAATATTTCCAATATGGGAAGATACGCACATACGATTTAACAACATCAAATGCGATAGATGCTAAACTACGAGTAGCTGGTTGTGCTTCCTCCACAGGAATAGGCGTACTAACTGGTGGAGTTGGGGTTCGCCGTGATAGTACTGGCCCTTTGGGCACTGGAGCTGCCTTACTAACTGCTCTTGTTTGGGAGCTCTGTGGTGGAGATGATGCAGTGTCAACAGGAACTGGGTTACTATCTGTGGAGTTGGGGTTAGATTGGGTGAAACTGGTTCTCTGTCCATCGCAGTAGGGGTACAAGCTGCGAGAGTTTGGGTTATGTGTGGTAGGGCTGGTTCTTGTGCATGTACAACCGGGGTGCTATCTCCACCAAGAGGTAGCACTGTTTTATTTGAAGACCGTGTTTTTAGTCCGCTAGATACTGGCATCACCCGCTCCAGTTCAAATGGCTGATAAACAGGAAACATAGTTGAATGTTAATACGTCTCCGTCGTATCTACTTTTCCAAACACTTTTGCCCTTGTTTTGGACTCTAACTTGTATGATTTGAATGGAACTAACCCGGACTGATGTTGTTTTCAGCAGAATTGCCATGGTGTTGTTTTTATGTGAGAAAACAAAAGTTCTCGGAATGACCAAACTCCACGGAATATCTTAGAATAAATAATAAAAATCCTCGCTAAAGATGAAGACCAGGGGCCCACACCTGTCCACGAGGGTGGGGGCGCCTCCCCGGGCACGCCCCACCTCGTGGGCCCCCGGATTCCCTCCGACGCTAACTCCAACTCCATATATTGGCTTTTGGGAGAAAAAATCGAGAGAAAGTTTCATCGCGTTTTACGACACGGAGCCACCGCCAAGCCCTAATCTCTCTCGGAGGGCTGATCCGAGTCCGCTCGGGGCTCCGCAGAGGGGATTCGTCGCCGTCGTCATCATCAACCATCCTCCATCACCAATTTCATGATGCTCACCGCCGTGCGTGAGTAATTGCATCGTAGGCTTGCTGGACGGTGATGGGTTGGATGAGATTTATCATGTAATCGAGTTAGTTTTGTTAGGGTTTGATCCCTAGTATCCACTATGTTCGAGATTGATGTTGCTATGACTTTGCTATGCTTAATGCTTGTCACTAGGGCCCGAAAGTGCCATGATTTCAGATCTCAACCTATTATGTTTTCATGAATATATGTGTGTTCTTGATCCTATTTTGCAAGTCTATAGTCACCTACTATGTGTTATGATCCGCAACCCAAGTGACAATAATCGGGACCACTCCGGTGATGACCATAGTTTGAGGAGTTCATGTATTCACTATGTGCTAATGCTTTGTTCGGTTCTCTATTAAAAGAGGCCTTAATATCCCTTAGTTTCAATAGGACCCGCTGCCACGGAGGGTAGGACAAAAGATGTCATGCAAGTTCTTTTCCATAAGCACGTATAACTATATACGGAATACATGCCTACATTACATTGATGAACTGGAGCTAGTTCGTGTCACCCTATGTTATGATGTTACATGATGAACCACATCCGACATAATTATCCATCGCTGATCCGGTGCCTCACGAAGTTTTCCATATCTTGGTTTACGCTTATTTACTTTTCCGTTGCTCTTGTTATCATCACTACAAAATACCAAAACATTACTTTTGTTGTCTTTACTTTTGTTACCGTTATCACCACTATCATATTACTTTGCTACTAAACACTTTGCTGCAGATACTAAGTTTCCAGGTGTGGTTGAATTGACAACTCAGCTGCTAATACTTGAGAATATTCTTTGGCTCCCCTTGTGTCGAATCAACAAATTTGGGTTGAATACTCTACCCTCAAAAACTGTTTCGATCCCCTATACTTGTGGGTTATCAAGACCTTTTTCTGGCGCCATTGCCGGGGAGCATAGCTCTATTCTTTGAGTCACTTGGGATTTATATCTGCTGGACACTATGAAGAACTTGAAAGACGCTAAGACAAAAATTTATCCCTCAACTACGAGGGGAGGTAAGGAACTGCCATCTAGCTCTGCACTTGATTCACCTTCTGTTATGAGTAAGCTAGCGACACCTAAACCTGCTTCTGCTATTCGTTCTGATATGTCGCATGTTATTGATGATGCCACTTCTGCTATGCATGATACTTATGATGAAACTACTTCTATGCTTGATACTACTGTGCCACTTGGTGAATTTCTAGATGAGCAAATTTCTAAGTCTAGAGAAAGAGAAATTAGTGAACCTGAACACGATAATGTGAGTGATGATGAACCTATGCCTGTTATTCCTGAGGGTTATCTTTTTAATAATGAATCTTATGAAGCTATTCTTGCTTGTCCGGATAAACCTGAACGTAAGAGGTTATTAATTAAGTGGAGTAAGGAATCTTTTAGAGGTAGGATGAGACCCGACCCTGCTTTTGCTACTTCACCTATCTGCCTTCCTGATCAGAATTATTATGATATTTCTTTTGATCCAGATATAATTACTTTGGTTGAATCTGATCCTTTTTATGGCTATGAATCTGAAACTGTTGTGGCACATCTTCGTAAGTTAGATGAAATAGCTGCCCTGTTTACTAATAATCTGAGATCGCGCCACTTTTATATACTCAAAATATTTCCGTTATCGTTAAAGGGTGATGCTAAGAAATGGTTTAATTCTCTTGATCCTGGTTGTGTGCAAAGTCCCCAGGATATGATTTATTACTTCTCTGCTAAATATTTCCCTGCTCATAAGAAACAAGCTGCTTTGAGGGAAATATACAATTTTGTGCAAATTGAAGAAGAGAGTCTCCCACAAGCTTGGGGGAGGCTTCTCAAGTTACTTAATGCTTTGCCTGATCATCCTCTTAATAAATCTGAAATATTTGATATCTTTTATAATGAACTAACTGATGCTTCCAGAGATTACCTGGATAGTTGTGCTGGTTCTCTTTTCAGGGAAAGAACACCGGATGACGCTGAAATTCTATTGAATAATATGTTGGCAAATGAAAATAATTGGCACCTCCTGAGCCAACTCCTGAACCAACTCCCGAGCCAGCTCTCGAGCCAACCATCGAGCCTATTCCTAAACCAACTCCAAGAAGAGAGGTGTTCTATTTCTCATCCCAAGATATGCAAGAGGCAAAGAAATCTATGAAAGAAAAAGGTATTAAAGTTGAAGATGTTAAGAATTTACCTCCTATTGAAGAAATACATGGTCTTAATTTATCACTTTGTTGAAGAAGTATATGATCTCAATTACTTATTTATCAAGAACCTCCCGATATTCCGGACACGGTAGTAAAGGTAAATTCTCTCTATAGATATGATAAAGTTGAAGTCCCTCCTACTAAAATTGCTAGTCAGTGCTTGGATGAGTTTGATGACTTTATGTTTAAGCAAGATGACTTTAATGCTTATTTTGGTAGACAATTAAAACAGAATACCTTTATGATTAAACGCTTGAGTGATTATATGGCTGATATTAGAGGTGAACTTAAACTTGTTAGCAAACATGCTTCTATGGTTACCACTCAAGTAGAACAAGTACTTAAAGCTCAGAAAGAAATGCTAGATGAAATGAACAGTAAGAAAAATGATTATGCTGTTAGAGTGGCTACTAGAACTGGTAGAATGACTCAGGAACCTTTGTATCCTGAAGGCCACCCCAAGAGAATCGAGCAAGATTCTCAAAGAAATAATATCGATATGCCTAGTTCTTCTAAGAGGAAGAAAAAGAAAAATGATAGAACTATGCAAACTTCTAGTGAACCTATTGCTGAACCACCTGATAATCCAAATGATATCTCTATGTCTGATGCTGAAACACAATCTGGTAATGAACATGAACCTAGTGAAAATGTTAATGATGATGTTCATGATAATGCTCAACCTAGTAATGATAATGATGTAGAAGTTGAACATGTTGTTGATCTTGATAACCCACAATCAAAGAATCAACGTTATGATAAAAGAGATTTCGTTGCTAGGAAACATGGTAAAGAAAGAGAACCATGGGTTCGTAAACCCATGCCTTTTCCTCCAAACCATCCAAGAAAAAGGATGATGAGGATTTTGAGCGCTTTCTTTGAAATGATTAGACCCATCTTTTTGCGTATGCGATTAACTGATGTGCTCAAAACAAATCCTTATGCTAAGTATATGAAGGATATCATAACAAATAAAAGAAAGACACCGGAAGCTGAAATTTCCACCATGCTTGCTAATTACACTTTTAAGGGTGGAATACCAAAGAAACTTGGAGATCCAGGAGTACCTACTATTCCATGCTCCATTAAAAGAAATTATGTTAAAACTGCTTTATGTGATCTTGGAGCCGGCGTTAGTGTTATGCCTCTCTCTTTATATCGTAGACTTGACTTGAACAAGTTGACACCTACTGAAATATCTTTGCAAATGGCTGATAAATCAACTGCTATACCTTTCGGTATTTGTGAGGATGTGCCTGTTGTGGTTGCAAACGTTACTATTTTAACGGACTTTGTTATTCTTGATATTCCCGAGGATGATAGTATGTCTATTATTCTTGGAAGACCTTCTCTTAATACTGCAGGGGCTGTTATTGATTGCAACAAAGGCAATGCCACTTTTCATGTTAATGGTATTGCAAATATGCCCTAGAGGCAATAATAAATTAGTCATTATTATATTTCCTTGTTCATGATAAACGTTTATTATCCATGCTATAATTGTATTGATAGGAAACTTAGATACATGTGTGGATACATAGACAACACCATGTCCCTAGTAAGCCTCTAGTTGACTAGCTCGTTGATCAATAGATGGTTACGGTTTCGACCATGGACATTGGATGTCGTTGATAACGGATCACATCATTAGGAGAATGATGTGATGGACAAGACCCAATCCTAAGCCTAGCACAAAGATCGTAGTTCAGTATGCTAAAGCTTTTCTAATGTCAAGTATCATTTCCTTAGACCATGAGATTGTGCAACTCCGGATACCGTAGGAATGCTTTGGTGTACCAAACGTCCACAACGAATCGGGTGACTATAAAGGTGCACTACTGGTATCTCCGAAAGTGTCATTGGGTTGGCACGAATCGAGACTGGATTTGTCACTCCGTGTGACGGAGAGGTATCTCTGGGCCCACTCGGTAGGACATCATCATAATGTGCACAATGTGACCAAGGGGTTGATCACGGGATGATGTGTTACGGAACGAGTAAAGAGACTTGCCAAGAACGAGATTGAACAAGGTATCGGGATACCGACGATCGAATCTCGGCAAGTACAATACCGCTAGACAAAGGGAATTGTATACGGATCGATTGAGTCCTTGACATCGTGGTTCATCCGATGAGATCATCATGGAACATGTGGGAGCCAACATGGGTATCCAGATCCTGCTGTTGGTTATTGACCGGAGAACGCCTCGGTCATGTGCGCAGATGATTCCCGAACCCGTAGGGTCTACACTTAAGGTTCGATGACGCTAGGGTTATAAAGGAAGTTTGTATGTGGTTACCGAATGTTGTTCGAGTCCGGATGAGATCCCGGACGTCACGAGGAGTTCCGGAATGGTCTGGAGGTAAAGATTTATATATGGAAAGTTGTTGTTCGGGTTAGGAAAAGTTCGGGTTTTTCGGTATTGTACCGAAGCTTCGGAAGGTTCCGGAGGATTCGGAGGGGTCCGGAGGTCCGAAATAGTTCCACCACGTCCAATACAGTAGCATGGGCTGTAAGGGGCGCCCTAGCCTTAATGGGCCAGGGGCACCAGCCCCCCCAAGGCCCATGCGCATGGGAAGGGGAAAACCCTAAGGGGGAGGGCCTCCACTTGACTTGGGAGGCACTCCTCCCCCCCTTGGCCGCCGCCCCCTCCTCAGATTGGATCTGAGGGAGCCGGCCCCCCTCTCCCTTGCCCCTATAAATATGTGGGGGGTGGGAGGGCAGCCGGACCACAAGTTCTGGCGCAGCCCTCCCCCTCTCCCAAGTCCTCCTCCTCTCCCGCGGTGCTTGGCGAAGCCCTGCAGATTGCCACGCCTCCACCACCACCACGCCGTTGTGCTGCTGTTGGATTTGAGTCTTCCTCAACCTCTCCTCTCTCCTTGCTGGATCAAGGCGTGGGAGACGCCACCGGCTGTACGTGTGTTGAACGCGGAGGTGCCGTCTGCTCGCACTAGGATCTCCGGTGATTTGGATCATGACAAGTACGACTCCTTCAACCCCGTTCTCTTGAACGCTTCCGCTTAGCGATCTACAAGGGTATGTAGATGCACTCTCCTTCCCCTCGTTGCTAGTTTCTCCATAGATAGATCTTGGTGATACGTAGGAAAATTTTGAATTTCTGCTACGTTCCCCAACAGTGGTATCAGAGCCAGGTTTATTGCGTAGATTCTTTGCACGAGTAGAACACAAAGTAGTTGTGGGCGTTGATTTTGTTCAATATGCTTACCGTTACTAGTCCAATCTTGTTTCGATGGTATTGTGGGATGAAGCGGCCGGACCGACCTTACACGCACTCTTACGTGAGACAGTTCCACCGACCGACATGCACTTGGTGCATAAGGTGGCTAGCGGGTGCCGCTCTCCCACTTTAGTCGGAACGGATTCGATGAAAAGGGTCCTTATGAAGGGTAAATAGCAATTGGCATATCACGTTGTGGTCTTATGAGGTAAGAAACGTTCTTGCTAGAAACCCAAAGCAGCCACGTAAAACATGCAAACAACAATTAGAGGACGCCTAACTTGTTTTTGTAGGGTTTGCTATATGATGTGATATGGCCAAGAAGAATGTGATGAATGATATGCTGAACCTCGAACGCAAATGCGTGGATGTTGCGAACATCGACATACACGCCTTGATAACTACGTGATAGTTCAGTTAAACGCTTTAGAGTTGAGGCACCAAAGACAATTTCAAACGTCATGAACATATGAGATGTTTCGAGGGCTGAAATTGGGATTTCAAGCTCGTGCCCACGTCAAGAGGTATAAGACCTCCGACGATTTTCTTAGCCTGCAAACTAAGGGAGAAAAGCTCAATCGTTGAGCTTGTGCGCAGATTGTGTGAGTGCAACAATCACTTGAATCGAGTGGGAGTTGATCTTCCTGATGAGATAGTGATGTTTCTCCAAAGTCATTGCCACCAAGCTGCTAGAAGCTTCGTGATGAACTATAACATATCAGGGATAGATATGATGATCCTTGAAGTGTTCGCGATGTTTGACACCGCGAAAGTAGAAGTCAAGTAGGAGCATCAATTGTTGATGGTTGGTAAAACCACTAGTTTCAAGAAGGGCAAGGGCAACAAGGGATACTTCATGAAACGGCAAAACAGTTGCTGCTCTAGTGAAGAAACCCAAGGTTGAACCCAAACCGAGACTAAGTGCTTCGTAATGAGAGGAACGGACACAGAAGCGGAACCACCCTAGATACTTGGTAGATGAGAAGGCTGGCAAGGTCGATAGAAGTATATTGGATATACATTATGTTAATGTGTACTTTACTAGTACTCCTAGTAGCACCAGGGTATTAGATACCGGTTCGGTTGCTAAGTGTTAGTAACTCGAAATAAAAGCTACGGAATAAACGGAGACTAGCTAAAGGTGAGCCGACGATATGTGTTGGAAGTGTTTCCAAGATTGATGTGATCAAGCATCGCACGCTCCCTCTACCATCAAGATTAGTATTAAACCTGAATAATTGTTATTTGGTGTTTGCATTGAGCATAGACATGATTGGATTATGTCTATCGCAATATGGTTATTCATTTAAGGAGAATAATGGTTACTCTATTTATATTTGAATAACACCTTCAATGGTCTTGCACCTAAAGGAATGGTTTATTGAATCTCGATCGTAGTGATACACATTTTCATGCCAAAAATATAAGATAGTAATGATAGTACCACTTACTTGTGGTAATCGCCATGTAAGTCATATTGGTATAAACGCATGAAGAAGCTCCATGTTGATGGATCTTTGGACTCACTCATTTTTGAAAAGTTTGAGACATGCGAACCATGTCTGTTGGTGTATACGCATGAAGAAACTCCATGCAGATGGATCGTTTGGACTCACTTGATTTTGAATCACTTGAGATATGCAAATCATACCACATGGGCAAGATGACTAAAAAGCCTCGTTTTCAGTAAATGGAACAAGATAGCAACTTGTTGGAAGTAACACATTTTGATGTGTGCAGTCCAATGAGTGCTGACGCATGCAGTGAATATCGTTATGTTCTTACTTCACAGATGATTCGAGTAGATGTTGAGTATATTTACTTGATGAAACACAAGTCTGAATTATTGAATGGTTCAAGTAATTTCAGAGTGAAGTTGAAGATCTTCGTGACAAGAGGATAAAATGTCGTGATGTGATCATAGAGATGAATATCTGAGTTATGAGTTTGGTACACAAATGAGACATTGTGGAAATTGTTTCACAACTAATACCACTGGAACACCATAGTGTGATGGTGTGTCCGAACATCATAGTTGCACCCTATTAGATATGGTGCGTACCATGATGTCTCTTATCGAATTACCACTATCGTTCATGGGTTAGGCATTAGAGACAACCACATTCACTTTAAATAGGGCACCACGTAATTCCGTTGAGATGACACCGTATGAACTATGGTTTAGAGAAACCTAAGCTGTCATTTCTTAAAGGTTTGGGGCTGCGACGCTTATGTGAAAAAGTTTCAGGTTGATAAGCTCGAACCCAAAGCGGATGAAATACATCTTCATAGGACACCCAAAACAGTTGGGTATACCTCCTAATTCAGATCCGAAAGCAATAGGGATTGTTTCTTGAATCGGGTCCTTTCTCGAGGAAAAGTTTGTCTCGAAAAGTTGAGTGGGAGGATGGTGGAGACTTGATATGATTACTGAACCACCACTACAACTAGTGTGTAGCAGGGCACAGGAAGTTGTTCCTGTGGCACCTACACCAATTGAAGTAGAAGCTTATGATAGTGATCATGAAGTTTCCGATCAAGTCACTACCGTACCTCGTAGGGTGACAAGGATGCGTACTGCTTCAGAGTGGTGCAGTAATCCTGTCTTGAATGTCATGTTGCTAGACAACGATGAACCTACGAGCTATGGAGAAGCGATGGTGGGCCCAAATTCCGACAAATGGTTAGAAGCCATGAAATCCGAGATAGGATCCATGTATCAGAACAAAGCATGGACTTTGGTGGACTTGCCCGATGAGCGGCAAGCCATTGAGATGAATGGATCTTTAAGAAGAAGACGGACGTGGACGGTAATGTCACCGTCTATGAAGCTCGACTTGTGGCAAAGAGTTTTTCACAAGTTGACTACGATGAGATTTTCTCATCCGTAGCGATGCTTAAGTCC
The DNA here is from genome assembly GCA_021605205.1 of Aegilops longissima. Taxonomy (NCBI): domain Eukaryota; kingdom Viridiplantae; phylum Streptophyta; class Magnoliopsida; order Poales; family Poaceae; genus Aegilops; species Aegilops longissima. The sequence continues at coordinate 298,351,353 of CM038680.1, forward strand.
GTCGGAATCATGTTAGCATTAGCTGCATTTATGAAATCTAGCAGATGGATGTCAAAACGAGTTTCCTTACCAGTTTTCGTAAGGAAAGGTTGTATGAGATACAATCAGAAAGGTTTTGTCGATCCTAAGGATGCTGAAAGGTATCTTGGCTCCAAATGATCCTTCCATGGACCGGAGTAAGCATCTCGAGTTGGAATATACTCTTTGATAAGATGATCAAAGATTTTGGGTTTATACAAAGTTTATGAGAAACTTGTATTTCCAAAGAAGTGAGTGGGAGCACTATAGAATTTTTGATGAGTATATGTTGTTGACATATTGTTGATCAGAAATGATGTAGAATTTCTGGAAAGCATATAGGGTTATTTGAAAAGTGTTTTTCAAGTGAAAACCTGGATTAGGCTACTTGAACAATAAGCATCAAGATCTATAAGATAGATCAAAATGTTTAATAATACTTTCAAATGAGCACATACCTTGACATAATCTTGAAAGTGTTCAAGATGGATCAGTCAAAGAAGGAGTTCTTGCCTGAGTTGTAAGGTATGAAGTTAAGAGTTAAAGCTCGACCACGGCAGAAGAGAGAGAAAGGACGAAGGTCGCCCCTATGCTTCAGACGTAGGCTCTATAGTATGCTATCTTTGTGTACCGCTTAGGAAGTGTGCCTTGCCATGAGTCATCAAGGGTACAAGAATGATCCAGAATGGATCATTGGACAATGATCAAAATTGTCCTTGGAGTAAATAAGGACATGTTTCTCGATTATGGAGGTGATAAAGAGTTGGCGTAAAGGGTTACGTCGATGCAAGCTTTAACACCTATCCGAATGACTCTAAGTAGCAAACAGGATAACGATAGTGGAACAACCATTTGGAATAGCTCCAAGTGGAGCGTGGAAGCAGCATTTACAATATGACCTAGAAATTTGCAAAGCACACACGGATCTGAAAGGTTCAGACCCGTTGACTAAAACCTCTCTCACAAGCAAAACATGATCAAACCTCGAACTCATTGAGTCTTAATCACATGATGATGTGAACTAGTTTACTGAGACACTAGTAAACTCTTTGGATGTTGGTCACATGGCGATGTGACCTATCGCTGTTAATCACATGACGATGTGAACTAGATTATTGACTCTAGTGCAAGTGGGAGACTGTTGGAAATATGCCCTAGAGGCAATAATAAATTAGTTATTATTATATTTCCTTGTTCATGATAATCGTTTATTATCCATGCTATAATTGTATTGATAGGAAACTCAGATACATGTGTGGATACATAGACAACACCATGTCCCTAGTAAGCCTCTAGTTGACTAGCTCGTTGATCAATAGATGGTTACGGTTTCTGACCATGGACATTGGATGTCGTTGATAACGGGATCACATCATTAGGAGAATGATGTGATGGACAAGACCCAATCCTAAGCCTAGCACAAAGATCGTAGTTCGTATGCTAAAGCTTTTCTAATGTCAAGTATCATTTCCTTAGACCATGAGATTGTGCAACTCCGGATACCGTAGGAATGCTTTGGGTGTACCAAACGCCACAACGTAATCGGGTGGCTATAAAGGTGCACTACAGGTATCTCCGAAAGTGTCATTGGGTTGGCACGAATCGAGACTGGATTTGTCACTCCGTGTGACGGAGAGGTATCTCTGGGCCCACTCGGTAGGACATCATCATAATGTGCACAATGTGACCAAGGGGTTGATCACGGATGATGTGTTACGGAACGAGTAAAGAGACTTGCCAAGAACGAGATTGAACAAGGTATCGGGATACCGACGATCGAATCTCGGGCAAGTACAATACCGCTAGACAAAGGGAATTGTATACGGGATCGATTGAGTCCTTGACATCGTGGTTCATCCGATGAGATCATCGTGGAACATGTGGGAGCCAACATGGGTATCCAGATCCGCTGTTGGTTATTGACCGGAGAACGCCTCGGTCATGTCTCAGATGATTCCCGAACCCGTAGGGTCTACACTTAAGGTTCGATGGCGCTAGGGTTATAAAGGAAGTTTGTATGTGGTTACCGAATGTTGTTCGAGTCCGGATGAGATCCCGGACGTCACGAGGAGTTCCGGAATGGTCCGGAGGTAAAGATTTATATATGGAAAGTTGTTGTTCGGGTTAGGAAAAAGTTCGGGTTTTTCGGTATTGTACCGGAAGCTTCGGAAGGTTCGGAGTATTCGGAGGGGTCCGGAGGTCCGGAAATAGTTCCACCACGTCCAATACAGTAGCATGGGCTGTAAGGGGCGCCCTAGCCTTAATGGGCCAGGGCACCAGCCCCCAAGGCCCATGCGCATGGGAAGGGAAAACCCTAAGGGGAGGGCCTCCACTTGACTTGGGAGGCACTCCTCCCCCTTGGCCGCCGCCCCTCCTCAGATTGGATCCGAGGGGCCGCCCCTCTCCTTGCCCCTATAAATATGTGGGGGTGGGAGGCAGCCGGACCACAAGTTCGGCGCAGCCCTCCCCCTCCCAAGTCCTCCTCCTCTCCCGCGGTGCTTGGCGAAGCCTGCGGGATTGCCACGCTCCTCCACCACCACCACGCCGTTGTGCTGCTGTTGGATGGAGTCTTCCTCAACCTCTCCTCTCTCCTTGCTGGATCAAGGCGTGAGACGCCACCGGGCTGTACGTGTGTTGAACGCGGAGGTGCCGTCCGCTCGCACTAGGATCTCCGTGATTTGGATCACGACGAGTACGACTCCTTCAACCCCGTTCTCTTGAACGCTTCCGCTTATCGATCTACAAGGGTATGTAGATGCACTCTCCTTCCCCTCGTTGCTAGTTTCTCCATAGATAGATCTTGGTGATACGTAGGAAAATTTTGAATTTCTGCTACGTTCCCCAACAGTGGTATCAGAGCCAGGTTTATTGCGTAGATTCTTTGCACGAGTAGAACACAAAGTAGTTGTGGGCGTTGATTTTGTTCAATATGCTTACCGTTACTAGTCCAATCTTGTTTCGACGGTATTGTGGGATGAAGCGGCCCGGACCGACCTTACACGTACTCTTACGTGAGACAGGTTCCACCGGCTGACATGCACTTGGTGCATAAGGTGGCTAGCGGGTGCCAGTCTCTCCCACTTTAGTCGGAACGGATTCGATGAAAAGAGTCCTTATGAAGGGTAAATAGCAATTGGCATATCACGTTGTGTTCTTGCGTAGGTAAGAAACGTTCTTGCTAGAAACCCAAAGCAGCCACGTAAAACATGCAAACAACAATTAGAGGACGTCTAACTTGTTTTTGCAGGATTTGCTATGTGATGTGATATGGCCAAGAAGAATGTGATGAATGATATGTGATGTATGAGATTGATCATGTTCTTGTAATAGGAATCACGACTTGCATGTCGATGAGTATGACAACCGGCAGGAGCCATAGGAGTTGTCTTAATTTATTGTATGACCTGCGTGTCATTGAACAACGCCATGTAATTACTTTACTTTATTGCTAACCGGTAGCCATAGTAGTAGAATTAATAAGTTGGCGAGACAACTCCATGGAGACACGATGATGGAGATCATGATGATGGAGATCATGGTGTCATGCTGGTGACGATGATGATCATGGAGCCCTGAAGATGGAGATCAAAAGGAGCAAAATGATATTGGCCATATCATGTCACTACTATATAATTGCATGTGATGTTTATTATGTTTATGCATCTTGTTTACTTAGAACGACGGTAGTAAATAAGATGATCCCTACAACAATTTCAAGAAGTGTTCTCCCTAACGTGCACCGCTGCTAAAGTTCGTCGCTTCTAAGCACCACGTGATGATCGGGTGTGATGGATTCTTACGTTCACATACAACGGGTGTAAGACAGATTTACACACACGAAACACTTAGGGTTAACTTGACGAGCCTAGCATGTACAGACATGGCCTCGAACACGAGACCGAAAGGTCGAGCATGAGTCGTATAGTAGATACGATCAACATGAAGATGTTCACCGATGATGACTAGTCCGTCTCACGTGATGATCGGACACGGCCTAGTTGACTCGGATCATGTAATCACTTAGATGACTAGAGGGATGTCTATCTGAGTGGGAGTTCATAAGATGAACTTAATTATCCTGAACATAGTCAAAAAACCCTTTGCAAATTATGTCATAGCTCGCGCTTTAGTTCCACTGTTTAGATATGTTTCTAGAGAAAATATAGTTGAAAGTAGACAGTAGCGATTATGCGATCAGTAGAAAGCTTATGTCCTTAATGCACCGCTCGGTGTGCTGAACCTCGAACGTCGTCTGTGGATGTTGAGAACATCTGACATACACGTCTTGATAACTACGTGATAGTTCAGTTAAACGGTTTAGAGTTGAGGCACCAAAGACAATTTCGAAACGTCGCGGAACATATGAGATGTTTCGAGGGCTGAAATTGGGATTTCAAGCTCGTGCCCACGTCAAGAGGTATAAGACCTCCGACGATTTTCTTAGCCTGGAAACTAAGGGAGAAAAGCTCAATCGTTGAGCTTGTGCGCAGATTGTCTGAGTGCAACAATCACTTGAATCGAGTGGGAGTTGATCTTCCTAATGAGATAGTGATGTTTCTCCAAAGTCATTGCCACCAAGCTGCTAGAAGCTTTGTGATGAACTATAACATATCAGGGATAGATATGATGATCCTTGAAGTGTTCGCGATGTTTGACACATGAAAGTAGAAATCAAGTAGGAGCATCAATTGTTGATGGTTGGTAAAACCACTAGTTTCAAGAAGGGCAAGGGCAACAAGGGATACTTCATGAAACGGCAAAACAATTGCTGCTCTAGTGAAGAAACCCAAGGTTGAACCCAAACCCGAGACTAAGTGCTTCGTAATGAGAGGAACGGACACGAGCGGAACCACCCTAGATACTTGGTAGATGAGAAGGCTGGCAAGGTCGATAGAAGTATATTGGATATACATTATGTTAATGTGTACTTTACTAGTACTCCTAGTAGCACCATGGTATTAGATACCGGTTCGGTTGCTAAGTGCTAGTAACTCGAAATAAAAGCTACGGAATAAACGGAGACTAGCTAAAGGTGAGCCGACGATATGTGTTGGAAGTGTTTCCAAGATTGATGTGATCAAGCATCGCATGTTCCCTCTACCATCAAGATTAGTATTAAACCTGAATAATTGTTATTTGGTGTTTGCATTGAGCATAGACATGATTGGATTATGTCTATCGCAATATGGTTATTCATTTAAGGAGAATAATGGTTACTCTATTTATATTTGAATAACACCTTCAATGGTCTTGCACCTAAAGGAATGGTTTATTGAATCTCGATCGTAGTGATACACATTTTCATGCCAAAAATATAATAAAGTAATGATAGTACCACTTACTTGTGGCACTGCCATGTAAGTCATATTGGTATAAAACGCATGAAGAAGCTCCATGTTGATGGATCTTTGGACTCACTCATTTTTGAAAAGTTTGAGACATGCGAACCATGTCTGTTGGTGTATACGCATGAAGAAACTCCATGCAGATGGATCGTTTGGACTCACTTGATTTTGAATCACTTGAGATATGCAAATCATACCACATGGGCAAGATGACTAAAAAGCCTCGTTTTCAGTAAATGGAACAAGATAGCAACTTGTTGGAAGTAACACATTTTGATGTGTGCAGTCCAATGAGTCTTGGCATCTGATGAATATCGTTATGTTCTTACTTCACAGATGATTCGAGTAGATGTTGAGTATATTTACTTGATGAAACACAAGTCTGAATTATTGAATGGTTCAAGTAATTTCAGAGTGAAGTTGAAGATCTTCGTGACAAGAGGATAAAATGTCTGTGATGTGATCATAGAGATGAATATCTGAGTTGCGAGTTTGGTACACAAATGAGACATTGTGGAAATTGTTTCACAACTAATACCGCCTGGAACACCATAGTGTGATGGTGTGTCCGAACATCATAGTTGCACCCTATTAGATATGGTGCGTACCATGATGTCTCTTATCGAATTACCACTATCGTTCATGGGTTAGGCATTAGAGACAACCACATTCACTTTAAATAGGGCACCACGTAATTCCGTTGAGATGACACCGTATGAACTATGGTTTAGAGAAACCTAAGCTGTCATTTCTTAAAGGTTTGGGGCTGCGACGCTTATGTGAAAAAGTTTCAGGTTGATAAGCTCGAACCCAAAGCGGATGAAATACATCTTCATAGGACACCCAAAACAGTTGGGTATACCTCCTAATTCAGATCCGAAAGCAATAGGGATTGTTTCTTGAATCGGGTCCTTTCTCGAGGAAAAGTTTGTCTCGAAAAGTTGAGTGGGAGGATGGTGGAGACTTGATATGATTATTGAACCACCACTACAACTAGTGTGTAGCAGAGGGCACGGAAGTTGTTCTGTGGCACCTACACCAATTGAAGTAGAAGCTTATGATAGTGATCATGAAGTTTCCGATCAAGTCACTACCGTACCTCGTGAGGGTGACAAGGATGCGATCGCTTGAGTGGTGCAGTAATCCTGTCTTGAATGTCATGTTGCTAGACAACGATGAACCTACGAGCTATGGAGAAGCGATGGTGGGCCCAAATTCCGACAAATGGTTAGAAGCCATGAAATCCGAGATAGGATCCATGTATCAGAACAAAGCATGGACTTTGGTGGACTTGCCCGATGAGCGGCAAGCCATTGAGATGAATGGATCTTTAAGAAGAAGACGGACGTGGACGGTAATGTCACCGTCTATGAAGCTCGACTTGTGGCAAAGAGTTTTTCACAAGTTGACTACGATGAGATTTTCTCATCCGTAGCGATGCTTAAGTCCGTCGGAATCATGTTAGCATTAGCTGCATTTATGAAATCTAGCAGATGGATGTCAAAACGAGTTTCCTTACCAGCCAGAAGGAAAGGTTGTATGAGATACAATCGAAAGGTTTTGTCGATCCTAAGGATGCTGAAAGGTATCTGGCTCCAATGATCCTTCCATGGACCGGAGTAAGCATCTCGGAGTTGGAATATACTCTTTGATAAGATGATCAAAGATTTTGGGTTTATACAAAGTTTATGAGAAACTTGTATTTCCAAAGAAGTGAGTGGGAGCACTATAGAATTTTGATGAGTATATGTTGTTGACATATTGTTGATCGAAATGATGTAGAATTCTGGAAAGCATATAGGGTTATTTGAAAAGTGTTTTCAAGTGAAAACCTGGATTAGGCTACTTGAACAATAAGCATCAAGATCTATAAGATAGATCAAAATGTTTAATAATACTTTCAAATGAGCACATACCTTGACATAATCTTGAAAGTGTTCAAGATGGATCACCAAAGAAGGAGTTCTTGCCTGAGTTTTAAGGTATGAAGTTAAGAGTTAAAGCTCGACCACGGCAGAAGAGAGAGAAAGGACGAAGGTCGCCCCTATGCTTCAGACGTAGGCTCTATAGTATGCTATCTTGTGTACCGCATCGGAAGTGTGCCTTGCCATGAGTCATCAAGGGTACAAGAATGATCCAGAATGGATCATTGGACAGCGGTCAAAATTGTCCTTGGAGTAAATAAGGACATGTTTCTCGATTATGGAGGTGATAAAGAGTTGGCGTAAAGGGTTACGTCGATGCAAGCTTTAACACCTATCCGAATGACTCTAAGTAGCAAACAGGATCGTGATAGTGGAACAACCATTTGGAATAGCTCCAAGTGGAGCGTGGAAGCAGCATTTACAATATGACCTAGAAATTTGCAAAGCACACACGGATCTGAAAGGTTCGGACCGTTGAATAAAACCTCTCTCACAAGCAAAACATGATCAAACCTCGTAACTCATTGAGTCTTAATCACATGATGATGTGAACTAGTTTCTGAGACACTAGTAAACTCTTTGGATGTTGGTCACATGGCGATGTGACCTATCGATGTTAATCACATGACGATGTGAACTAGATTATTGACTCTAGTGCAAGTGGGAGACTGTTGGAAATATGCCCTAGAGGCAATAATAAATTAGTTATTATTATATTTCCTTGTTCATGATAATCGTTTATTATCCATGCTATAATTGTATTGATAGGAAACTCAGATACATGTGTGGATACATAGACAACACCATGTCCCTAGTAAGCCTCTAGTTGACTAGCTCGTTGATCAATAGATGGTTACGGTTTCCGACCATGGACATTGGATGTCGTTGATAACGGATCACATCATTAGGAGAATGATGTGATGGACAAGACCCAATCCTAAGCCTAGCACAAAGATCGTAGTTCGTATGCTAAAGCTTTTCTAATGTCAAGTATCATTTCCTTAGACCATGAGATTGTGCAACTCCGGATACCGTAGGAATGCTTTGGTGTACCAAATGTTACAACGAATCGGGTGGCTATAAAGGTGCACTACGGTATCTCCGAAAGTGTCTCATTGGGTTGGCACGAATCGAGGCTGGATTTGTCACTCCGTGTGACGGAGAGGTATCTCTGGGCCCACTCGGTAGGACATCATCATAATGTGCACAATGTGACCAAGGGGTTGATCATGGGATGATGTGTTACGGAACGAGTAAAGAGACTTGCCAGTAACGAGATTGAACAAGGTATCGGGATACCGACGATCGAATCTCGGGCAAGTACAATACCGCTAGACAAAGGGAATTGTATACGGGATCGATCGAGTCCTTGACATCGTGGTTCATCCGATGAGATCATCGTGGAACATGTGGGAGCCAACATGGGTATCCAGATCCCGCTGTTGGTTATTGACCGGAAAACGTCTCGGTCATGTCTGCATGATTCCCGAACCCGTAGGGTCTACACACTTAAGGTTCGATGACGCTAGGGTTATAAAGGAAGTTTGTATGTGGTTACCGAATGTTGTTCGAGTCCGGATGAGATCCCGGACGTCACGAGGAGTTCGGAATGGTCCAAGGTAAAGATTTATATATGGAAATTTGTTGTTGGGTTAGGAAAAGTTCGGGTTTTTTCAGTATTGTACCGGAAGCTTCTGAAGGTTCCGGAGGATTCGGAGGTCGGAAATAGTTCCACCACGTCCAATACAGTAGCATGGGCTGTAAGGGGGCGCCCTAGACTTAATGGGCCAAGGCACCAGCCCCCCCAAGGCCCATGCGCATGGGAAGGGGAAAACCCTAAGGGGGAGGGCCTCCACTTGACTTGGGAGGCACTCCTCCCCCCCTTGGCCGCCGCCCCCTCCTCAGATTGGATCTGAGGGGGCCGGCCCCCCTCTCCCTTGCCCCTATAAATATGTGGGGGGTGGGAGGGCAGCCGGACCACAAGTTCTGGCGCAGCCCTCCCCCTCTCCCAAGTCCTCCTCCTCTCCCGCGGTGCTTGGCGAAGCCCTGCAGGATTGCCACGCTCCTCCACCACCACCACGCCGTTGTGCTGCTGTTGGACGGAGTCTTCCTCAACCTCTCCCTCTCTCCTTGCTGGATCAAGGCGTGGGAGACGTCACCGGGCTGTACGTGTGTTGAATGCGGAGGTGCCGTCCGTTCGGCACTAGGATCTCCGGTGATTTGGATCACGACGAGTACGACTCCTTCAACCCCGTTCTCTTGAACGCTTCCGCTTAGCGATCTACAAGGGTATGTAGATGCACTCTCCTTCCCCTCGTTGCTAGTTTCTCCATAGATAGATCTTGGTGATACGTAGGAAAATTTTGAATTTCTGCTACGTTCCCCAACAAATGGTAATGAGCATACGGTACACTTTCCGAGGAAACAACCTCAAGTTTATAGTATCAACTCTATTGGAAAAATTCCATCGATTATATTTGGAGGTTTTGAATTTCCTCTTCCTACTGTCAAAAAGAAATATGATATACTTATCATTGGGTATGTCCATATCCCCGTTGAGGTAATATAGTGTTATTCGAAATTTCTCCGGTTCCATGATTATCGGAATGAGTTTGTTAACAAGACTTGATCAACCTTGTTAGTGGATTCCTTTTGATGAGCATGAGACGGATGAAACTAGAAGCACAACCTTCTGTACCCTCTTTACATTTTCTGTTATTTAGTAGAAATAAAGTAAAATAGTATTTTTCTGTCTGTTTCCTGACTTATCCGTGCAATATAAAAATATCCCGAAAATAAAAGTCCTCAGAATGCCATGCCAATTTAATATGATTTTTTCGAATATTTGAGGATTTTAGTGCAAAAATTACGCTGGGGAGCTTCCACCTGGCCACGAGGGTGGAGGCGCGCCTACCCCCAGGTGCGCCCCCGCCTCGTGGGCGCACGGTGGCCCTCCTCCACTTATTCCTGCACCCATCTTCTTCCTCTGTCTCACACAAACCCGAAAAACCAACTCAAGCTCGTGTTCCAAAGAACTTTTGCTGCGATTTTGATCTCCTTGCTCAAAGCACCTCTCATAAAACTGCTGGGGAGATTGTTCCTTGGTATGTGACTCCTCCATTGGTCCAATTAGTTTTTTGTTCTAGTGCTTTATTCATTGCAAATTTGTGCTGCATAGGTGACCATGTTCTTGAGCTTGCATGTCAAATTTATATGGTTCCAAGTAGTTCTAATGCTTGATATATGCTCTAGGCGCTTGTATGAGTAGTTGTTATCAGCTTTATTGAAGTTGGTTCACTTTTATTTGAAGTTACTAAAAATTTCAGATTGTTTCAGAAACAATGAAGAGACTTTTGAGGGGCTCGTCAAGCCGAAGCTCTAAGGAAAAACAAAAGGAGGAAGAACAGAAGCCCAAATTTAATTTGCCTCGTATCGCGGAGGCTCGGCCGTGTGAATGGCCTTCTGATGACTTCTTGAGGAGTGCCGGGATTTATGAGGATTTCTATCTACTAATTGAGAACGCCGGCCTCACCGACTTCCTTCGCAACCAACGTCATCAGTATCTCTTACTCACAAATACTTTTGTGCAGAACTTCTACCTTTTACCTAAGAAATCACCTCCAACAGTAGAGTTCCATTTATATGATGTTGCTAGGGAGATGACATTAGCTTCATTTTGCGAGGTTTGCAAAATACCTTTCGAGGGTTCTTTAGATGAACCACACCGTAATGAAGTGGAAGCTTATATTGACAGTATCACTGTGGGAGAAACCAGGAAGGTTTCTGATGCAAGAATTACTAGCATACATTTTCCTGTTTTACGCTACTTTGCCTTATTTGCTAGTCGTTGCTTGATTGGTCACGGGAACTGTGGGAATCTTAGTATTCCCGAAATTATTATTTTGCTCCATGTTTTATACCGCAATAACTCTGTTAGTATGGGTGGAATTGTTGCTAGACGGTTAAGTATGAACCGTACTAAGGGCCCCATCTTTGCAGGCATTTATGCTTCACGCCTAGCTGAATATTTTGAGATACCTATTAGGCATGAGGAGAAATAAGAAACAATGCTGCCCCGTGCTTATTTAGATTATAAGAGTATGGTAGCGCATGATTTTCTTGTTAAGAATCGCGAAGGGGCACTTAAATATAAATTGTACTTTGATAAACATCACCCCGAGACTATTACCTTGCCTGCTCCCTCTTTGTTTAACTTGTCTGTAGGTACTTACATTGTTCCGTGGGCGGCTGTTCAAGCCTACCGGAATCCTGCACCAGCCCTGGAACCGTAGCCTCCACGAATGTCTGTTTATTCTTGGGATCCTGAGGCGGTTGCCAGCCAGTGGCAGTCAGAGTCCTCTTCATCACATTATGATCCCAACTATTCTTCATCGCAGTACGACCCCAGTTTCACCTACGGATATCCGCCAGGCTATCCCTGGCAATAGACCAACTTAGGCCAAAAGCCCAAGCTTGGGGGAGTACGTATTCCTCACCGACATTACATTCACGTTCACACACACTCATTGCTAGATGTCGGTGCTCATACTCTTTCACTGTAATATCCATGCTAGTTTATTTTCCTTTTTCCTGCTTTCTTCTTGTATGTTTAATAAACCTTAAGAAGAAAAAAACCAAAAAAAATTAGTAGTAGTTTATTTTTCCTGCTTGTAGTAATAATTAAAAAGAAAACCCAAAAACATTTCCCGTTCTTCTTTTGCTTGTTGGGAGCTTTCCGTGTAAATAGTTTTATTTTTCTTTTCCTTTCTTTGGGGGTCGAGAAGACTATATTGAAAATGCTTAGTGGCTCTTATATGCATGATCGTTTATCTAACTTAGAGCCCATATTACTTGTCTTCTCTCTTGAGTTGAATGCTGCAGATTCCAGCTTAGTCCAATGCGTGCACTCTTATTATTATACACGTTCGGTCGTGCAAGTGAAAGGCAATAATGATGATATATGATGGACTTATTGGGAAGAGAAAAGCTGGTATGAACTCGACCTCTCTTGTTTTTGTAATATGACGATTCATCGTTCCTGATTCAGCTATTATGAAGCAAACATATTTGCAATGACATTTAGAGATTATAGTTGCTTGTGCCATGCTTGATTAGCTATGAGTTATAATGGTTTACCTTGCGTGCCAACATGCTATTGAGATGATTATGATGTGGTATGATAGGATGGTATCCTCTTTTGAATGAATTGAGTGACTCGACTTGGCACATGTTCACGCATGTAGTTGAATCAAATCAACATAGCCTTCATAATATTTATGTTCATGGTGGATTATATCCTGCTCATGCTTGTACTCGGTGTGAATTAATTTTAATGCATGTTTACGATTGTTGTCGCTCTCTCGATTGGTCGCTTCTTCAGTCTTTTGCTAGGCTTCACCTGCACTAAGCGGGAATACTGCTTGTGCATCCAAACTCCTTAAACCCCAAAGTTGTTACATATGAGTCCACTATACCTTCCTATATGCGGTATCTACCTGCCGTTCCAAGTAAATTTGTATGTGCCAAACTCCAAACCTTCAAATGAAATTCTGTTTTGTATGCTCGAGCAGCTCATGTGCAACTAGGGCTGCCTATATCTTCCATGCTAGGTGGGTTATTCTCAAGAGGAGTGGACTCCGCTCCTCATTCACGAGAAAGGGCGATAACTTGGGATGCCCAGTCCCATGATCCAAAAGATCAAAACAAATCAAAATAATTAAACAAAACTCCCCCTGGGACCCGTTGAATGTTGGAGGCACTCGTTGTTTCGAGCAAGCCATGGATTGATGCTTGTGGAGGAGGGGGAGTATAAACCTTTACCATTCTGTTTGGTAACTGCCTATAATGAATGTAGTATGGAAGATACAGCCATCTCATAGTTGTTGCGTCAACAGTGAAAGTATGCCGCTCAAAATATTATTTATCTCTATTTCAAAATCGAGCTCTGGCACCTCTACAAATCCCTGCTTCCCTCTGCGAAGGGCCTATCTATTTACTTTTATGTTGAGTCATCACCCTTCTTATTAAAAAGCACCCGCTGGAGAGCACACTGTCGTTTGCATTCATTATAATTGGTTAATATAGGGAACAAAGCAGCATATCATATACACTAGCCGTCAAAATTGGCCACCAGTGCAAATAAACGCGGCAGCAAAACAAGAGCATAACTAAAACAACTTCAGAAGAGCTCAAGAAACATTATCCTGGGTATCCACCATGCTGGCAATAAGCTTAACAAGCTAATTAGCTTTGTCCTGTTTGGCGCTAAAATCCTCCAACACTTGCTGTTGTGTAACACCCCGGATACAACTTTCCATATTCGTAACTCCGACTCTTGCCCTTTCCGGAGATGTGATTTATTATTTCCTTCGTGGTTGGGTTTTGTCTGTTGTTTTGCATTTTGTTCTTGTTATGCATTTCATCTCATGGCATCATCTGCATTTCATCCGCATGTTTTTTCAAAACTTGCATCCGCTCGGTTCCGCGGTTCTCTCCGTTGTCCGTTCGAGTCCGGATACACTCGCACGCGCGCGGCACCTCTGAAATATTATTTTATAAGTGGCATAAAAATGTTCTCGGAATGGGTTGCAACTTGTCGTGCGGTCTTATTATAGTGTAGACAGGCCGCCTGCCAAGTTTCGTCGCATTCGGAGTCCATTTGATAGCCCAACCGTTAAACCTACTACCGTGATATAGCCGGTATATTCGTCGGACGTTTTGGTCTCCGGAAGCAGATGCCGGTCGCTCTGTTCCTCTCTCTTCTCAGCCCGAGGCATTCTACACAGCCCACAACCCTCTCTCTCGATCGGATCCGTCGGATCGCGATCGGAGGCCTCAAAACCCTCCTAACCCCCAAACCCTAATTACGCCTATAAAGGAAGCCCCTTCTATTTTTGGCCTCTCTTCCTCCTCCTCGAAATCAGCGCCTCCCAATCATCAGCCGCCACCTCCCACCTCGGCCTCGTTTTCCAGACCGGCGGCCACTGCCGCCAAGTGGCGCGCCCCCAGCCGCGCCGCCACACTCGAGCCTGCGCCGCCGCCTGGCCACCCCAGAGCCTCCACGTCGCCCTGTCTCCCTCCTCTTCACTGCGGGCCATGGTGAGCCCTGTCGAGCCCGCCTGGCCCCGATCTGGGCGAGGCGCCCAGCGCCGCCGCCCCAGCGACCGAGCCGCCCGCTCCTTCCACCTCTCGCGCTTCGCTCGATCCCGATGGGATCGGGAGAGCTCGCCGCCGCCCGGGCGAAGCCATCTGCCGCCCGCCTCGCCGGAGATAAGTTCCGCGACCCGTCCCTCCGCTCCTCCACCTTGCTCTCTCTCACGTCGTCTCTCTCTTCCCCGCAGGTCGCCGCTGCTCGCCGGCGTCCGGAGATCCTCGTCGCCCGACCCTCGCCGCCGCCGCCTTGCTCATCATCGCGGATCTGGCGCCCGTGCGGATCCGCTTGATCCCGTCATCCCGGCCTTCGCCCCTGGCGCCTCCCCAGCCGCCGTCGTTCCACAGCCGCCGCCGCCTTCCAGGTCGGTCGGGAGGAGCCCGATCTCCTCCCTCATTGCCAGGGTGTGGCCACCAACCCGCGTCCCTTCGCCCATCCGCCCAAGCCGCGCCTCGCCCGGCCTGCCACTTCTCCACCGACCGGGCCAAAGCCCATGGTGAGATGCCCCCCCCAGCGCCTGTTCCTGTTGGGCCAGGCTACGGATTCGGCCCGCTTTCGTTTTTTTTACCGTCTGCGAATTTGTCTAATTTATCCAGGAATTACAGTTTTGCAGAAAAACCCTCCATGTTCATGCATCAATAACTAATTAACCGTGCATCAGATCTAAATAAATTATATATGAAACTTGCTCAGAATTTTGTCTAGTTTCATAATATGCCACTTTCATCCATGTTTAAAATGTTTAAACTGATGTTTGCATTAATTTGCTATTATGCCATGTTAAAATGCTTTAATTCATAACTAAATAACCGTAACTCGGATTTAAATGTTCTTTATATGTAAATGGGGTGGAATAATGCCTAGATTAACATGGTCCACTTTATGTTGCTGTTTAACAACTCTAAAATTGTGTTTAGGGCAGAACAGTACCGAATCGAAAATATTGCTCATGGGGATTTTCCGGAATTATTGTTTCTTATTTCCGGCCTCATTTAAACTTGCCTAGATAGGTAGTTTCTTCATGCTTCACCTCTTGCCATGTTTAATAACATTTAATATTGTTGAGTACCTAATCGGGAGAGAACTAAATAAGTGTTGTGGTGTTTTATCAATATGCAACCCGTTGCATATTGAGCTCCATTTAACTTGTAGTTTTGTTTGTGCATATTGCCATGCCATGCCTCATTAAACCGGACATGCATCATACTTGTTTGTGCATCATGCCATGTTTATGTGATGGTTGTTTACTATGTTGTTTGCTTCTTTCCGGGTTGCTTCTCTCGTGAGCTTCGGTTCCGTTCCGGAGTTGTGAGGATTCTTTCGACCTCGTCCATTTGTCTTCTTCATGGACTCGATCTTCTTCCTTGCGGGATTTCAGGCAAGATGACCATACCCTCGAAATCACTTCTATCTTTGCTTGCTAGATGCTCGCTCTTTTGCTATGCCTATGCTACGATGCCTACCACTTGCTATATCAAGCCATCCCTAATTGCCATGTCAGCCTCTAACCTTTTGCACCCTTCCTAGCAAACCGTTGTTTGGCTATGTCACCGCTTTGCTCAGCCCTCTTATAGCGTTGTTAGTTGCGGTGAAGCTGAAGTTTGTTCCTTGTTGAACATGAAGATGTTGTTCCTTGTTGGAACATGTTTACTTGTTGGGATATCACAATATATCTTATATTATTAATGCATCTATATACTTGGTAAAGGGTGGAAGGCTCGGCCTTATGCCAGTGTTTTGTTCCACTCTTGCCGCCCTAGTTTCCGTCATATCGGTGTTATGTTCCCGGATTTTTGCGTCCCTAACGCGGTCGGGTGATTTATGGGACCCCTTGACAGTTCGCTTTGAATAAGACTTTTCAAAGAAGGCCCAACATTGGTTCTACATTTGCCTCACCTAGCCTTTTTCCCTTGGGAGTCGCGCTCTCGAGGGTCATCTTCATTTTATCCCCCGGCCGGTGCTTGTCTAGCGTTGGTCCAAACTAGAGCACCGTATGGACCATCCCTTGGCAACTTGGGTTACGTCGGTACTGTGACGCTTAGCTTATCCGGTCGTGGCTCGAGACGAGATCTGTGCTGCTACTATCGAGGTGTCGGCACGCGGGAGGTCTTCTTGGACTTGTTTTATTGCTGTGAAATGTCTTGTAGCCGGATTCCGAGACTGATCGGTCTTCCCGGGAGAAGGTCTATTCTTCGTTGATCGCGAGAGCTTATCATGGGCTTGTTGGGACACCCCTGCAGGGTTTGAACTTTCAAAGCCGTGCCCGCGGTTATGTGGCAGATGGGAATTTGTTAATGTCCGTTGTAGAAAACCGAAGTTGATCTTAATTAAAATACACCAACCGTAAGGCGAATCGTGAGTGTCTCTTTTCGGGTTGATCGAAGGAGAACACGGTTTCGGGTTATGCGACGTAAGTAGGAGTTCAGGATCACTTCTTGATCATAGTTGTTCGACCGTGCTTTGCCTTCTCTCCCGCTCTCTTTTGCGTATGTTAGCCACCATATATGCTAGTCGCTGCTGCAGCTCCACCTCACTACCCTGTCCTACCTTTAAGCTTAAATAGTCTTGATCTCGCGGGTGTGAGATTGCTGAGTCCCGTGACTCACAGTTACTTCAAAACCAGTTTGCAGTGCCGATGAGACCGTGCAGGTGATGGACCCGAGC